>WOXC01006172.1:600000-769212 GCA_011680675.1 Gymnobelideus leadbeateri
ATGTCCTGTCATGAGCCTTGAAAAGGAGATGGCATGCTTGACTGGAATATAGAGTTCACGAGGGGAGGAATATGTATTCAGCCTGAAAAGATAGTCCATATTCAGATTCTAAAGGGCAAAGAGAAGAGTCTGTATTTTATTCTATAAAATAGCAGTATTTTATTCAGTGGCAACCAGGAGCCACTGACATTTCTTGAACAGAGTAGTGTCATGATCAGATCTGTTACTAATCTACCCTGTGAAAACTGCTAATTCTTTAAACCGTTTTCCCAGTCACACAGATGACAAACACATTTGCTTTTCTTTTGTCCTGTCCTACTATACCCAAAGATATACATTTTGACAAACTTAAGCAGACCATGTAATAGAGCATGGATTCTTAATCTGGGGTCTATGAATTATTTTTTAAAATAACATTTTAATATAATTAGTTTCCTTTTTACTTCTATGTATTTTATTTTATGTATGAAAGACATAATCCTGAGTTCTGAGAATGGGTCTGAAAGTTTTGCTAGAGTGACCCAAGGGATCCCTAACATACACATAAACTCTTAAGAAGTCCTGGATGAGAAGGAAGCTAATAGACTTGATAGGGAATCAAACCTAGACTTCTGATTCCTTAGTACATTCAAGAGGCTATTATGTGTAATCATTCAACCAATCATTCGACACATATGCTGATCACATACTGTTTGTAAGGCCCTGGGCTATGTGCTATGGCTGGAGGCAAAGAGGTACTACTGAAAATCTTTGAGGTATTCCTCTTCTGAGGAAAGCCCTGGTCCTGATGGAGCTGGGAGCTGAGTTGCAGAAATAAGACATCCAGAGTATCAACTCTGGTTGGGGATTGACTGTACAATTTGTAACTGAAATCACCCCTGGAACTTCACAGTGCAGATATCCTGTGCTCTACCTCCTCAGGTACCCCCCATCAGAGAAGGTCAGAGTAAAGGGTGGCTGAATCTCTGGATGGACATGGTCTTCTTATAAAACTGAACAAGAATAAGGTTCAAATCTAATAGGAAACCCTCTTAGAGATGATGAAACATACCTTCCTCATCTTGGGAGAGAAAGGGAAGGAGACCCCAAATTCCAAATGTTGAATATATTTGAAAACTTGAATACACCTGGATCTCCCTTCTGGCTGGTTTTGCTTAACTGAATTTTGTTATTCTACTGGACAGGTCTAATGGTCTCCAATTTGACTGTGAGCTCCTTGAGAGCAAAGATTATCTTTTTTCCTTTCTTTGTATTCCCAGAGTTCAGTACAGAGGTGTACATAGTAGGTGCTTAGTAAATTTTTGTTGACTGACTAGAGGAGGTAAGAGAAGCAAAACATTGAAAAATAACTTGGCTTTTTTTGAAAAAAGCACTATTAATAGTTTTGTAAATCACTTACAAATGAAAGCAACCTCGAAAATCGAAAGACAGGACCAGAATTTCAGAGCATTCTAGCTCCTTAAAAGTGGTAAATGAGAGGCAGGCTTACTCTTCTCAGACAAATCCTTGATGCCTCAAGGGGGAATCACTCGATTAGAATCGGAGAGCCATAGAAGTAGAGTGGGAAGGAGCTTTAGTTGCCCTCTAGTTCAAGTCCCCTCATTTACAGATGAGGAAACTGAGTCAAACAAGATTAAGTGACTTGCCCAGGGTGACACAGCTAGTGTCTGAGGTCAGATTTAAACTCAGGAAGATGAGTCAGTTCTCTTTCCACCCAGACCCAGTACTCTCCACCTAGCTGCCCCATACATAGGCACTAAGCAGCATAAATGAGGTTTAAACCCAGGTCCTCTGACTCCAGGGCCACTGCTTTTTCTATTACATTGCACTGCCTCCTTTGCCCTTGGACTGTCCTCAGTTCTAGCCACGGCTGAGCTATGATTCTTTTCTTCACCTTGAGGAACTCCTCTTGCTTCAGTATCTCTAAGATTCCTTCCTGTTCTAGGTTCTACTCTGGTGACCTCTCCTCTGTATTGTCTTTTCTCTAGTTAATAATTGGTTACCTCATTAAAAGGGCTCAGTTTAGGGCAAGGTAATGGAGGTCCTATAACCTGCTGGCCTTGTTCAGGAATCACAGAATGAGTCTTTGGTCCCATAATGCCATTTGCTTTCCCTGTAAGTCATATATTGCCCAGAAGTCTCAGATTTCCTGGAATTTCTATTAAAAAACAACCTGAATCTCAGCTATTTGGTCATACTCAAGAAGAATCATAAAACTGGCCATACCCCTTGACCTTGTAATCCCACCATTGGGAATTTAGACTAAGAGAATAATTTTAAAGGACTGTTTGTTCAAAGATATTTATGACCATACGATAGGTCAGAGCAAAAAATGGAACACTGACTAAACACACTCTGCAGCTGGGGAATAACGGTGAGGAAGAAGTGTGCAGAGCAGAAAGAATACTGCACAGGGAACCAGAAGACCTGAATTCTAAACTCAGCCCTGCTACTAAATATCTGTGTGATCATGGGCAAATCTCTTCCTCCTCTTGGACCTAAATTGTTACTATTGTGTCATTTCAGTCACGTCTAACTCTTTGTGATGCCATTTAGGCTTTTCTTGGAAAATATACTGGAGTAATTTGCCATTCCCTTCTTCAGCTCATTTTACAGATGAAGAAACTGAGGCAAATGACTGGCCCAGGGTCACACAGATATCAAGTGTCTGAGGCTGGATTTGAACTCAAGGAAGATGCATATTTATGATTCCAAGACTACTGTGCCACCTAGCTGCCTTCTCTAAAATATAATGATTATACTATGACCTGAATGACCCCTGGAAGTCCTAAAATTCTGGTTAAATGACCACAAGTCAAGTTTCTTTAGGAAGGAAGTAAACAAACATTTATTAGATACCTACTCTATGCTAAGCACCGTGCTAAGGATTTTACAAATAGTTCATTGGATCTTTATAACAACCCTGGTAGGAAGGTGCTATTATCATCCCTATTTTATGGTTGAAGAAATTGATTCAGACAGGAGCTAAAGTGACTTGCCCAGGGTCATATAGCTAGTAAGTGTCTAAGGCTAACTTTGAACTCAGGTCTTTTTGACTCCAGGCCCAATACTCTATCTACAGTACCACTTAGTTTCCTTTAAAAGACAAGGGAAAGCATAAGAAAGAAAAAGCCCCCAATTCTTCCATCTTTCTTCTCTGACTCACCCCCAGCCTTGGATCTGCTGACTTCCATCTTGATTTTTTTCTTTTCTGCACGCTGGCTGACTTGTTCTTTTCCTGTGAGCCCGTGTTACAGTCTTGGTAACTGAATGTTCCTGTCTGCTTTTAGTACTCTGGCATCCTAGCTCCCTCCTCTGGCAATAGATTCTCCAGTCACCTCACGGTGCCTGGTCTTGACAAATAGTGGCCCATCAAAACCATGGAGATTACAGTACCAAGAAAAAAATGGCAAATGTAAACAATAGATGTGTGAAATATGGAACAACCTATGCAAAATAAGCCAGAACACAAGAAATAAAAAGCAGAACTAAGAGGACTGAATATGAATTGGCTACAAATAAATCTGAGAGGCAGTCTACAATACTGGAGTTAGGAGACACTTGGATCTAACTCTTGACTCTGACACATACTTTGTTTCTCTCTAGTCCACACTCCCAACTCTGTCGACTTTCTCTGCCATGCCATAGAAACTTTCACCCTGGAAGCTCACTCCACCCCTGACTTCTCACATTGGAAGTACCCTCCTCTTCCCACCCCACCTCTGATTGGGTGCTTCTTCCAGAATCTCCATTGGAAGGAGAAGGGGTAGCCAAGCATGTCTTCATTCCTCTCCAGGCACCTTCTCTTTTCTGTGTTGTCTTTCCCTGTTAAAACATAAGCCCCCTGAGGGCAGGGACTGCCTTTCTGTTTGCATTTATATTCCCAGAATTTATCTCAGTGCCTAGCACATAGTAAGCTTGTTGCCTTGATGTGTCACTATGGGCAAGTCACAACCTCTCTAAGCTTCCGTTTTCTCACTTTCTCATACTTCAAGATTCAGCCCCTATATCATCTTCCTAAAGCCCTCCTTGATTGTCACTCCCTCTGCTCCATCCCGACTTGAACACATCTTCTCTTTTTTCACAGTTTCTTAGAGTGCTCTGTCTGCATCTCTCCTTGGCTCCCATCTCAACCTTCATGTGTTATATGATTCTGGATAATGCCATTTCTCTCCCAGCAGAAAGTAAGCCCCAGGAGGGCAGGCATTAGGTAATTTTTCATTTGTTTAGATCCTCATCATTTAGCACAGGATTTGCACTTTATTTACTCAAACACTTACTTATTTATCCATTAATTGATCAATTCATTCATTTTTTACTGTGAATTCATTGTGGCAAGGAACTCCTACTGAGGAAAATCCCTCTACCAATGCAGATCAGAAGCTGTTCTGCAGCTGACTGTCTAAGAAAGCTGCCTGGAAGCACTGAGATGTTAAAGGACTTGACAAGGGAAACACACCCTGTATGTATCAGAGAGAAGATTTGAACTCAGGTCTTCCTAACTTCAAGGTCAACTCTCTAGCTATTAAACCATGCTGCCTTACACATGTTAAGCATTATTAAAGATTTTCTGAATTGAGCTGAAGGATAGATATTTAGATATCTATGGATTTGGATATCTAATGGATAGAATTTTAATAGGTAGAAATTGAATGGGGTGGGGAGGGAGAGGTGTTAAGACAGAAGAATAATGTGACTCAGGACATAGCAGAGAGAAATAAAAGAAGTCATGTAAAAAGGTAATGAGTAGATGGGTCTGATGTGGATTGTAGATCGATCATAGATTTAGAGCTAGAAAGACCTTAGGGGCCATTTAGTTCAACTTTCTTATTTTAAAGATCAAGAAATTGAGATTTTGAGTTTAGGGGATTTGCCCAGCATGGGGATTTGAATTTTGGTCTCCTGCCTGAAAATCTAGCTTTTAACACAGGAAGAAGTGGGAGGCAGCTACCAGAAGAGTGCCCTGCACAGATGTCTCCATTGGTGTTAATGGAGCTAATGCCAATAGGAAAGACAGGTAGGCTAACAGAGAGGGGGAGAGTGTGAGGGTGGTTCTTGGGTTTTGTTTTTCCCCTCTCCAGCTCTCCTGTCAATCCAGGAATCTGACCTTAAACTTTGAAACTAAGCACTGCTGTCTAATATCTAATGTAGTTATAAGGAGGGTAGGGTGGAGTAGGGGGATCAGGGCTTGAAATTTAAAGAATGCCTGCAGAACTTACATCCCAATCAGCAGGTGGGAACAAGTGAGGTTGGCATCTAGGTAGCAATAATTAGTTAAAACAGAAAGCTATCAGATGGAGTACTTCCTCCCCTGGGGAATGCGGGCCTTTGCATCACATCTTCATATTGCCCCACAGTCTCTCTTCTTGTGATCATAGGGCAGAGGGGTCTTCCCATAACTGAGTTTGCTTGAAAAAGATGATTTTATATAGCCTCCACAGCTGTTTGGCCCAGGCTCATTCTGGAGTGCTTTCCCTAGGGTAAGATGACTCAACCCTCCTCCCCAGGTGCAGGAGGCTAAAACCTCCCAGAAAGGAGTTGCCAATGTCCCCTGATCTGCCTGTACCCCACAGATTTCCTACCCACCAGGGTTTCATGACAATTTCTTGCCTTTCTTGGCTGTAGCCTTGAGAGGATCAGAGGAGTGATGAGGAAGGGCTCCTATTTAATATATGTGTAAATATTCAATTAATCCTTTAAATCAAAGCTGTCACTTCTCATCGCCTGTAAGAAAGAGGTGCATTAACCATGTCTTACAATGTATGCTATAGTCTGTGCCTCTAACTTGCCTTTTCTCTACTGAGGTTAAGAAAGTGTACACTTTGCTACCAGTCTCCTTAAGTCATATTAGCCACTATATTAGTCAGAGTTCTGTTGTCTTTCAGTGTGGTTTTCCTTTAGTAATGAAGTCATTGTGCAGCTCATTCTTATGGTCCCACTTACTTTCTTTTGCATCAGTTCATGCAACTCTTCCCAAGTTTCTTTGAATTCCTTATCTTTGCCTTTTCTTGTGGTGCAATAATCTTCTACCACATTCATACACTACAATTTATCCATTGATTTACTAATGGGCAACCACCTACTTTGCTTCCAATTCTTTGCTACCATAAAAAGTGCTGAAGAGCTGGTGCTTTCCACCTGATTTTACTTTTGCTCTAAGATAGATACTTGGTGACTTACCTACATTTCCCTAGACATCAGATGGGGAGAGGGAAGAAGAATAATATTCCCTATGAAAGCAGAAACTCATAGAATCATGTTTTACAAGTAGATGTCAGGCTCCTAGTAAGTGAATTCAGACTCTGGAACTGGAGAAGAGATAAAAACCTACAGACCTGCCCTCACTTTCCAGCCCTTTCCTTTAGCCCAGCCTGACTACTACTACTAGTTCTATCAACACTAATGAAGCCATTGCTTCAGCACCACTGCCATCATCACCACCACCACTACCACAACCACCACCACCACAATCATCATCATCCTTAAGCTTCTATCAAACTCTGGGTAGGACGTTGTGCTGAGAGCTGATTTTCTTCCTGTCTATTCTCTGCCTTCACCTCTAGCACCAGAATTGATTTGCTTATTGCCACTCTCAAACAGGCTTTTACTTCCCTACAATCTGGATCAGAGTAAGGCTGTATTACCCTTTTCTCTTATGCAAGGCAACATTGTGTACACATAGAAGGTATAGAAAAGGTGTCCTGATTAGGAAATGTGAAGCCTGAATAGTTAACCAAGACTAGCAGGGGGATAGGAGAGTAAGGAACCCATATAGGTAGTCTCCCCTAAATAGGATGTAAGCTCGTTGAGAGTGAAGAATTTCTCACTTTTTTCTGTTTACATCTTAAAGGCTTAGCACTGTGTTTGGGCCATAGTAAATATTTAATAAATATTTTCTTTTTCTTTTTTGAAATCAGTTCTAAATAAGCCAACAGCAGAAGACTGGGATGGTAAATATAACTTTGGGTTGTGGCAGGGGGCAGACCTGCCCTGAGAGCTCTTCATAGCATATCAGAGATGGAAAGGCATTCAGAGAGAGCTGCTACTCCAAAAATCTAATTACGCAGATAGAGAATGTGAGGGCCACAGAAAACAAAAATGACTTACTCAAGATCACATAGGGAGAATCAAGATTAGAATTCCTCTTAATAAACTATCATTTCTAACATTGAAGAATGATACTCACCACCTAACAGAGAGGTGATGGATATGCAGAATGAGACACACATTTTGGACATGACCAATATGGGAATTTGTTTTGCTTAACCAAGTATATGTGTTAATTTCTTTCTTTCTCCAGTGGGGTGGGGTGGGAGTGGGAAGGAGAAAAATAAATGTTAGATAGTTGAAAAAATTACTTTTAAAATCTGTAATTTGATTAGGGAAATGCAAATTAAAACAACTCTTCAGTACTACTTCCCACCTACCAGAGTGGCTGACATGACAGAAAAGGACAATGATGAATGCTGGAGGGGATATGGAAAGATAGATAAACTAATGCACTGTTGGTGGAGTTATGAATTAGTCCAACTATTCTAGAGAACAATTAGGAATTACGCCCAAAGGGTAAAAAACTGTGTATACCCTATGACCTAGCAATACCTCTAATAGATCCGTATCTCAAAGAGATCAAAGAAAAGAGAAAAAGACATTTACAGGTGCTCTTTGTGTGAGGGCAAAGAATTGGAAATTGAGTTGATATCCATCAGTTGGGGAATGGTTGAATAAGTTGTGGTATATGATTGTGATGAAATCCTATGGTGCTGTAAAAAATGAAAAGCAAGATGGTTTCAGAAAAACTCAGGAGGACTTCTATGAACTATGAGAGACTTAGCTACTCTGATTGAGACAATGATCCAAGACAATTCCAAAGGACCCTGATGAAAAGTGTTACCTGTCTCCAGAGACAGAACTGATGAACTTTGAGTGCAGAGTGAAGCAGAATTTTTTACACTTTATTTTTCTTGGGGTTTTTTTATGTTTTCTTTTGGAACATAGCTAGAATGAAAATGTTTTGCATGACTTCACGTGTGCAATTGTTAGCATATTCCTTGTCTTCTCAAGGGATGAGGGAGAGGAGAGAGGGAAGGATAAAATTTGGAACTCACATTTTAAAAATATGAGTGTTAACTTTTTTTACATGTAATTGGGACACATTTAATGAAATAATATATATATTTTTTAAAATCTCTAATTTAGAGGCTAGTAAAATGGATCCTAAAATGTATATGTTGGTGCAGTTCCTTAAAGAGAATGTAGTCAGGGAAGTCTGTGCTCTGTGCCTGGAGTCTTCTCTGGGGTCTTTCTTTGGTCACTCAAGACTGAAGAAGCAAAAACCCATGAGAAGGAGTCCCAAACCTCCCTCATTTGCTATTTCCATACAACCCTCATTCTATTGAAGGAAGGTTCTAAAGTACAACTGACCTTCACCTACCAACTCTGACCTATTATTCCACTGTGTTCAAGGATCTTTTTTTTTTCCTCTTTGGGAATTTGCAAGTCAATGTCTCAGTGACTCTGAGTGACAAGTGAGTCAGCTGGTACAGGCAGGCTGCTCCCAGCTTATTAATCATATGAGGCAGTTGAATGAATGCTAGCCTCTTAATCTGAAGGATGTGGAGCTATTCTAGATATTACAGGACCTACTTTCTCCTTGGACTCATTCACTATCATGAGAGGTATGGTGTTCCTTCAAATCTAGCTCAATGTATTACATTGCTTCTATCGTTTTTCCCTCTTTCCGCTCCCCTACCCCCCATCTAGTCATCTCAATTCAAATTGATCCAACACTTATTAAGTGCCTATGGTGTGCACAGCCTTATTTGAGTACAGAAAGAAACAAAACATTGCTCCTGGCCCCACAAAGTTGGGAGTTTCACTATGGTTATAAAACACTGTCCAACCTATACTTTTGACATACATATGCATTTCCTCATACCCAGACTGGCTTCCACATCGATGCCCATACAGACTCTGCTCATCCCTATCTCTAAGTGAATTATTCACCTCAGCTGAATCCAATCCTGCTTCCCTGTCTCTCCAATCCCTATCCATGAAGGAATCAGACCTAATTTCAAGCAAAATATGTGTCCACCTTGGACACTACCCCAGGTTTACTTGCTTATAGCTGCTGTATAACAGTGGAGGGAGTTTGGATCTTAGGGTATTTACATCTTTCAACCACGTTTGAGAAAAGACAGCCTGATGGTATGGGAAGAACACTGGATTTGGAGTTTGAGTTCGCTGGTTTTCTCATCTGTAAGATGGGTACAATAACATCTGCCTTGCCTACCTCAAAGGGTAATTTGGCTCTTTCCTGATTCCCTTTGTCATTAGTGTTATCCTCTCTGACACTGTCTCCCATCTACTCTGTATATCTAGTATTTACCTAGTTATTTACATGTGGTTTCCCCATTAGAACATAATGACCAGGGCAAGTATTGTTTCTGTCAGTCCTTGGCACATAGTAAGTGCCTAATAAATGGTTTTTGAGTGATTGATAGTTCATCAGATGTGATATTGTACAGCCAGTATTTGCTATGTAAAGTCTGCCAGCCCTTGTTGGGAATTGTAGATTTGAGACAGAAGGAAACTTCTAGCCTATGCAGCCCATCCCTCTTATTTTACAGATGAGCCAAGAGGTTTTGTGACTTGTCCAAATTCACCCAGGTAGTCAGTGGCAGGGCTAGGATTTAAACACTAACAGGCCTTCGATTCCAGACCTAGTATATTTCCCATTATACCAGGCTGCCTACCATGACAAATAGGTCACAGAATCATAGTACTTCCAAGTGGGAAGAAACCTCAGTGGCCATGTAGTCCAACATATCTGTCCAAGAAGACTCTCTATAACCATCCTTAATACATGCTCATCTAGATTTTGTTTGAAGACCTCCAGTCATGGGGAAATTGTTACCAGAGACAGCCCATTCTGTATTTGGACAATTTTAATTGTTAACAGATTTCCCCTTCCTACATTCAATGATTTTTTTGCCTCTGCAACTCCTACCCATTGCTCCTAATTCTGTCCTCTAGGGCTAAGCAGAGCAAGTCAAATCCTTTTTTCCACATATCAGCTCTTCAAATTAACCTTGAAGGGCCTTTCCAGCTCTAAATCTATGATCTTATGTTCCTAAATATTTAAAGACAGATATCCTATCCCTCCCACACCTCACTCCAAGTCTTCCTTTATCTAGAATAAATTCTTCAATCTTCTTACCACCCTATTGCCCTTTGTCTATGGGCATTTCAGTGCCAGGCACCATGTTAGAACTGGAATACAAAGACAACAGATGAAATAATCCCTACTCACAAATAGCCTACATTCTAATAGAGAAGATGAGGACAGAATAAATCTGAATAAAGATGAAGCAATTAAATTCGAGGTATTTAAGGAAGGGGAAGAGAACTAGCAGTTGGGTAGATCAGAATACTTGAGTATAGTATGTGATAAGCTGCATTTTGAAGGAAGAGGAGGCAGAGGTGAGGATGGCATGAAGGACAGCCAGTGTAAAGGGACAGAGATAGAAAACAGAGTGCCATGTGTTTGGAACAGAAGGAAGGCCAAATTGGTCTAGTTGCAGAGTATACAATGGAGAGTTATGTCCCATGAGGCTACAGAAATAACTTGGGACTAGGTTGTGCAGGACTTTAATAAAAGATCAGCAAAGGAGCTTGTTGATTCTAGAGGAAATAGGGAGCCACAGGAGTTTACTGAATAAGAGAGTGACATGGTCAGATCTGCTCTAAAGAAAAATTACTTTGGCATCAATGTAAAGGATAAGCTGAAGTGGGCAGAAGAGTATGAGTATGAAAAATGTGAGGCAGGGAAATCACTTAGGTTTTTACAGCAATCCAGGGGAGAGATGATGTGAACCTCAACTAAGATGGTAGCTGTATGACTAGAGAAAAGCTAGGTGACTCATTAGAGAGAGTTCTACACCTGGAGTTAGGAAGATTATTTATTAGTTGTGTGACCCTTGGCCCATCAATTAACCTCTATCTACCTCAGTTTCCTCTTCTGAAAAAATGAAGATTATAATAGAACTTACATACCAGGATTGTTGAAAAAAATCAAATAAGATAATTATTGTAAGATGTTTTGTAAATCTTAAAACACTATATCAATGCTAGTTGTGATGATGATACCATGGATGTAGAAAGAGCAAGAAATGGTCAAGGTTCTCAGGGATACTGGAAGGATGGTGGTTCTTTGAACAGAAATAGGAAGGTTTGGAAGATCTGTTGGTTGGTGGAAAGATAATGAGTTCTATGTTGTGTTAGATGTCTCTGGGACATAGAATTTGAAATAGCAATTAGTAATGTGTGGGTGAGATTTGGGTGAGAAATTGGGGCAGGTTATATAGATTTGGGAGTCATTGGTATAGAGATAATACTTAAATCCATGTGCACTAAAGAGGTCACCAAGAGAGAAGGTAGAGGAAAACAAGAAGAGGACTAAGGACAGAATCTTGGTGGAATATCCACAGTTAAAGGAGTGAAGAAGGTTTTTTAAAGGTTGGGGTGATTTGGCCACGTTTGAAGGGAAAAGGGAAAGAATGAGTTGATTGGGAGAGGTTTAAGATTACAGGGGAGAGATGACTGAGATTATAATCTTCTAGAAAAGGCAGAAGGCGGATAAGATTAAAGCCACACATAGAATAGTAGTCCTTGGCAAGGTAAAAGGCCATTTCATCACCAAAGATAGAGTAGGGAGGAGAGGGTGATAATGATGTCAAAAGGAAAGAACTGAAGAAGAGGGAGTTCATATTAAATAGCCTCAGTTTTCTCAGTAAAATAAAAGTAGAATTCAATCATTTTATAGAGAATGGGGAAGGTGAGGTGTTGGGACCTTGGAAAGGGAAAAAAAAAGTTTGAAAAAGCTTTCATGAGGAATGAGAGAATGAACTTGGGGGAAATAAAAGATTTGCCTTACTGCAGTGAGGGCCCAGTTGAAGTTGTAAAGATATTTTATAACAGCAACCCATATAAATCACCGACATGTCTATATATCACTAACAAAGCTCAATAGCAAGAAAGAGAAAGAGAAATTCTGCTTAAAATTACTGTAGACATTATAAAATATTTGGGAGTCTGCCTGCCAAAAAAAAAAAAAAAACAATCCAGGAACTACATGAACACAATTACAAAACATTTTCACACAAATAAAGTCATATCTAAATAATTGGAAAAAGTCAGTTGCTCGAAGGTAGGCCAAGCTAATATAATAAAAATGACAATTCTACCTAAATTAATTTACTTATTAAGTGTCATACCAAACTACCAAAATTATTTTATGGAGTTGGAAAAAATAATAACAAAATTCATCTGGAAGAGCAAAAGACCCAGAACATCAAGGGAATTAATGAAAAGAACTGCAAGGGAAGGTGGTCTAGAATTACCAGATCTTAAAATATATTATAAAGCAGCAATCATCAAAGCTAGTTGGTACTGGCTAAGAAATACAGTGGTGGATCAGGGGAATAGGTTAAGTATATAAAACAAAGTACTCAATAACTATAGTAATCTGCTGCTTGATAAATCCAAAGATTCTAGCTTCTGTGATAAGAACTTACTATTTGACAAAAATTGCTGGGAAAACTGAAAAATGGTATGGCAGAAACTGGGCATAGATCAACATCTTACAGTCAATACCAAAATAAAGTCAAAATGGGTACACAATTTGGATATAAAGACTGATATTATATGCAAAGAGGGAGAACAAGGAATAGTTTACCTGTCAGATTTATGGAGAATGGAAGAATTCAAGACCAAATAAGAGATAGAGAACATTATGAAATGCAAAATGGGTAATTTTGATTATATTAAATTGAAAAGTTTTTGCACAAGCAAAGTCAATGCAACCAAGATTAGGAAGGAAGCAGAAAACTGGGAAAGAATTTTTACAACCACTGTTTCTGATAAAGGCCTCATTTCTAAAATATATAGAGAACTGAGTCAAATTTATAAGTATAAAAATCATTCCCCAATGGGTAAATCGTCAAAGGATATGAACAAGCAGTTTTCAGATGAAATTAAAGCTGTCTATAGTCGTATAATAATGCTCTAAACCGCTATTGAATAGAGAAGTGGAAATCAAAACAATTCTGAGGTACCACATCACACCTATCATATTGACTAACATGACAAAACAGGAAAATGATCCAATCATTTTGGAGAGTAATTTGGAACTATGCCTTAAAGGGCTATAAAAATGTGCACACCCTTTGACCCAGCAACACTACTTCTAGGGCTATATCCCAAAGAGACCAAATATAAATGCATCCCAAATGGAAAAAGGACCCACATGTATAAAGATTCTTTTTGTGGTGGCAAAGAATTGCAAATTGAGGGGATGCCCATCAGTTGGGGAATGGCTGAATAAATGGTATATGAATGCAATGGAATACTATTGTGCTATAAGAAATGATGAGCCAAATGACTTCAGAAAAACCTGGAAAGATTTATATGAACTGATGCTGAGCGAATTAAGTAGAACCAGAACATTGTACACAGTAACAGCCACATGATATGAGGACTAAGTTTGATAGACTTATCTCTTCTTAGCAACTCAAGGATCTAAGACAACTCCAAAAGACTCATGATGGAAAATGCCATCCACATCCAGAGAAAGAACTATGGAGTCTGAATGCAGATTGAAGCATATTGTTTGCTCTCTCTTTTTTTGTTTGTTTCTTCTTTTTCGTGGTTCATTCCATTGGTTCTATTTTTTCTTTTCAACCTGACTAATATGAAAATACATTTAATATGAAAGTATATGTAGAGCCTATATCAAATTATATACCATCTTGGGGTGGGAGGAGGGGAGAGATGGGGAGAAAATTTGGAATTCAAAATCTTATGGAAGTGAATGTTGAAAACTAAAACTAAATAAATAAATTTATTTTTTTAAACTGCCATAATATTAATGAAAATAAAACTTAAGGTATCTAAAAATTTTTATAACAGCATAGTTGATTGATTTCCTTCTTCTCCATTCACTAACTTGGGAATGGAAGTGAAGGAAGATAGTAGGAGATAGCAGGGGTAATTTAAAGTTGAATTTTAGCAAATGATGAGCAGCAATTTGAAAGGAGACAAGTGATTTAAGAGTAAAGGACAGTATAAAGTTAAATTGGCTTACTATGAAGTCAAGATGAAAAAGGGAAGCCAATGAAGTCAGAGCAGGAGTAATGAATGACCTGAGATAATATTTCATGGACAGAAGTATCAGAAGTCTCATGAGGGCAAATAATGGATTTAGGTGGGGTGAGACATAGGGAGAAATAGAATGATAGGAGGTTATGGTCAGACAGAAAAATGTCAGCATTTTTAATCGGGGAAATGAAACACTTCTGGGTAATTATGAGATCGGAGGAATGAACACCATATGTTTGTCTGAAGTGGAGTGAAGTAGTAGATCATGAAATTTAAGGAGACCAAAGAACTGTTTAGGAGTTTAGGGATTTTGAGGGGGCATCAACATGGATGATTAAGTCCTCTAGTTTAAGGGCAAGAGTAGGGAAGAAATCAGGTGCTGAATTCTTTAAGAAATGAGGAAGGATGACTTGGGGGCCAGTAGAGAACAGACACCATAAATCTGGATTGGGAGAAAACTCTTGATGTTCAGCTTCAAATGAAGAGAAGTTGCTTGAATTATGGTTGCAAAAGGGGAAGTCCAGAGGTGGCAGTGGGGAGAAAGGAGTGTTCTGACTCCACCTCCAGGACCAGTGTGTTGAAGGGGTGGTTATGTGAAGGTACAGACAGTGGTGGAGTGATGGTAATCTGCAATTTAACCTCCACTATACCCCTGGCTCTCTGGGTCAATAAAATATAGAGTAGTTTTTTCGTATCACTAGTCTATTTGTGGTAAATGTTCCCCAATTCCCCAAACTTTCACTACTAATTTCTTCAAGCCTATAAATTTAAATATTTACTCCTCTTTTTACTTCTTCCTGCATCCTGCTTTTCCCACCCCGGGTTCTGTCCACTGGAGCCCTCCAAAGCAGCTGCACTGAAATTATGGAGGCTAGAAAGGTCTTCAGTAGAGAATGTAGATATTTTACTCATCTGAAGTATAGTTTTGGGCAAGAAATACTCATTTATAGAATGTATAGCTTTGCTTTCCGACCATTAAGTGAACGGTACTAGCTGGAGGCAAAGGCAAAATTTATTTGAACATTCCACTTTGGGTGAAAAGTGTCCTATCATTTCCATGGGACTTTGTATCCATGATTAAAACAGCAGTGCCTTGCCCTGAACCAAAAACTACATCTCTGGGGATTATCCCATTTTACTGAGATGCTGTTATTACAAACGATCAAATTGCTGGTATTCAGCCTTTGGAGTCACTAGGAGAGAATAGAGATGGGAGCTCGGCCATGAAGAGAAACATTCAGCTTTCTGGACAGAGGTAATGAATCAAGTCTTTATACAAAGTCACCCAATGTGAGTGATGGGAAATATGTCCAGAGAAGAGCAATGGAGAAGGCATGGGAGAAAGACACTGAACACAAGGATGCGCCCTTGGGGATCACCTGATGTAAAAGAAAGTCTACGGGAAAAGTATAAGAAAAAAGCCAATGGTGAGTATTATGGGATCTTAAATCTAGGGCTGGGCAGGACAGCAAAGGGCATTTAGCACAACCTCCTTATTTTACATATGAGGACGTGAGGCCTATGAGAGTTAAGTGACTTGTCCAAATTCACAAAGGAAAGAAGCATCAAAAGTGGATTTAAACCCGAGTCCTCTGACTTCAGAGCCAACATAGAAGCAACATAGTGTATTGGAGAGAGTGAAAAAAGATACTGGGTTCAAATTTTGCCTCGGATAATTGCCATCTTGTGACACTGGGATATTTGCATAGCTTCTCTGTGCCTCAGTTTCCTTATCTGTAAAATGAAGAAGTTGAACTTGGCAACCTCTAAGTTCTCTTCAAGCTGTAAACATATGGTCTTGTTATCCCCTGCATTGAACTATGCTGCATCCTCTTCAATGGTCCATCTCATAAAACCAAGACCCCTCAAGAGGTTGAGTTGCATACACATCTTGATAAGTGTATGTATCTAATTTGTGAATAAGGGATGAATCAATCAACCGCTGAATCTTAGAGCAGGAAGAGATCTTAATAATCTCTAGTCACACTCAATTGGGATCAAGTACTTCTACTGTGATGCTCCCAGTTCAGGCCTTCAGCAGCTCTCATCCAGATTACTCCAGTAACCTCCTAACTGGTCTCCTTGCCTCCAATATAGCCCTTCTCCAGTTCATCCTCTTATTGTTCAGTCATTTCAGTCATGCCTGACTCTTCATGATCCCACTGGGGGTTTCTTGGCAAATATACTAGCTCATTTTACAAATGAAGAAACTGAGGCAAACAGGGTTAAGTGACTTGCCCAGGATCACACAGCTAGTAAGCATCTCAGGCTGTATTTGAACTCAGGCCCTCCTGATTCCAGGGCTGGAGCCCTATCCATTTCACCACCTAGTTGCCCTCTACACAGTATCAAACTGATATTCCTAAGCACAGGATCATATCACTGACCTGCACAAAAAGCTCTAGGGGTTCTAGAGTAAAGTACAAACTTCAATGTTTGGCATTTGAATTCCTTCAAAATTTGACTCCAGACAGATTTCACATGACTTACCTTTAAGTACTCTCTCTCTTTTTAAAGCAATTGGGGTTAAGTAACTTGCTCAAGGTTATAAGGCTAGTTATTTATGTGTGGGTGCTAAGTACTGAGGCTGGATCCGATCCCGGGTCATCCCAACTCCAGGGCCAGCGCTCTTACTCACTGTGCCACCTAGCTGCCCCTTTAAGCACTCTCTTAATAGCAAACTCCCCTACTTACCATTCCCTATACATAACATTCTATTTCTCACCTCCATATCTTTCTCTGGAATGCACTCCATCCTCACTGTTACCTCCTTGAATAATTTGGTATATTTGAGGCTATATTTAAGTATCACTTCTTGTAATAGGCCTTTACCCTAGGCATTAGTGTTTCTTCCCAAATCAATTTGTATTTACTTTTATGTACTTTTAAATTTACTTATCTGTGTGCATGCTATTGGGAGAATAGACTGGAATGTTCTTGAGGGAAGGGATGTTTTTCATTTTTTTGTTTTAGCATATACAGCATAGTACCTGTCACATCGTAAGTACATGTCCATCATTGCATTAAATGGAATCTTTCACTCATTCATGCAGTCTCTGCTTGAAAACTTTCAAAGAAAGGATTTACTTCCTTGGGAGGCAGGCAGCCCATTGCACTTTGGGATATTTCTAATCATTAAGTTGTTTTCCTTATTTTCTGCTAAAAACCTGATGATGTTTTTTTTCCTTCATTGTTGTTGATTGAAATCAGGTGCTTCAGAAGAGAAAGGAAGATTTGGGGAATGAACATTGTGTTAAGATAGTAAGAGAAGAGGATTTCAATTTCTGGACTATAGATGAAAATATAAGACTGAAAGGGCCTTGAGTAGTGACAGAATATACCTAGTGTGGGATAGTCAAAATATATTTTCCTGGAGACATAGAATCGCAAAGTCTGAATATTAATGGTAATCATTGATAACATTTAAATAGCACTTCTTCAAAGGTCATTTAGTCTAACCTGGACCAGCACAGGAATTTCTGCTCCAATATCCCTGGTGAATGACCATTCAGCTTTCAATTTAAGACCTTAAGTGAGAGAGAAACCATGATGTCCCCATGTAGGCAATTCTATATTGTTCTTACTCAAATTATTTGGATATTATACCTTTCATTCAGTCTAAATTTCCTCCAACTTTTTCCCACTTTTCCTAATTCAGTCCTCTGCAGCCAAGCAGATTATCTAAACCACCTTCCATATGACAATTCTTGAAATATTTAAAGATACCTATCATGTTCATTTATGCCTTTTCTTCTCCAGGCCAAATAGCCCCGGTTCCTTCAACTAATGAATCCAAACAAGTTAACTTCAAAGTAAAGATGGGAGTAGAAAAACTACTCACATATATCTGTCAAACAAGATATCATACAGGAAGAAGAGCATCAATAGGGAGGACCAATGACTCAAAAGGTACAATATTCAAGAAGAGAGATGGGAATGCAATGCATTGTCTCAGATATCTAGATGCAAATTCATAAGCACAGGTAATAAACAAAGTAAACTAGAGAAACTAACACAAGGAAATAAATTCAATTTCATAGGTATCACTGATACTTGGTAGGTTGGGACCCATGACTAGAATAGGACTAGAGAAAGGTTAAGTATATTATTTTTAAAAGAACAGAATCAAATAAGGGGATAGGAGAATACAACTGTACATAAGGAAGATAAGCAAATACTAATGTGATGAAATCCATGAAAAGCCTTTAAGTGAGGCATAACAGAGAAAAATAACTGATGATGTGGAAATATGCTACTGATCGCCAAACCAGAAGGTGAATTCACATGAGCAAATGGATCACAAACCAAAGAGGGGGGATGATATAGCAGTGATGGGAAAGTTCAACTATTTAGACCTCTGACATTTTTTCTATGCCAAAAGTAGGAAAGGAGATTAAGGAAAATGAGGAACTTAAGTATATTGTACCACTTCAAAGATAGAGGTAAGTGATATGACTGGCATCAATATTTTGAACTGAATTCCAATCAGCAAGAAAGAATTGGTTCCTGAAATATAAATGATTGGGACCTGGTGAAGAAGTGATCATATCACCTTAGAATTCATGAAGAAAAAGAAGAGGAAAGTTGGGCATAATCCAATATTAAGCCAAGAGTTTAAGAGAGTGAATGAAAAAGAGTTCAGAGAAATTATAACTAGATTCTCGTGTCTTAAAAATTATATGGGCAAAGTTGGCCCAAGATTAGTGGGTACCTCTTATAAATAAAATTTTGAGTTCACAAACAAAACAGATTTTGATGAGGAAGAAAAGGGGGAGGTATTTAAGGAGACTGATGTGTACACACAGGAAACTTAATAATGAGCTTAAAATATTTTAAATACATGTATGGAAGAAGGCAAAGTTAGGTAATGAAAAATGAATACAAAGGAATATCACAATCTTATAAGGTTAGGAGTACTAAAAGCTCACACCTAGCTGAGGCTGGTGATAAATGCTAAAAATAATTAAAAGAATCTCTACTACATAGGGGCAAAAGGAAATTCAAAGGAAGAATAGGACTCCTGTCAGGGATATGCAGGGAATGACCATCAAAAGGAAGAACTACACAACTGTTATATTGCTTCTATTTTATCTATCAAGGAGAATGATCTTCAGACTAGGAAGGATGGCACAAAATGGCTGATAAGGAATTAATAACAAAGTTAAGGGAGGATGTTTTGAGGGAACACCTTCAATAAACTCATGCCACCAGACTCAGATGAACTATTTATCACTGAAACAAATGGCAAGTGGGCAGCTATTGTCAGTGATTTTTGAAAATCACACTGAACAATAGAGGTGCAACTAGAGATGAGCAAATTTTTTAAAAGAAAAAAAGGAAGAGTGTGGAGTTTTGAAACAATAGGACAAAAAGTTTCATTTTTATTCCTGGCAAAATTCTCATATATATTTAATTATTATATGGATGGTTTGTAAGCATTTAGAAAGAAAAGTAATAATGACTTGGCTTCATTCAAAATGATTCCTGCCAGACTAACCTTCTTTCTTCCTTCCTTCCTTCCTTCCTTCCTTCCTTCCTTCCTTCCTTCCTTCCTTCCTTCCTTCCTTCCTTCCTTTTGACTTATGTTATAGAAATAGTATATCTGGATTTTCAGCAATTTGCCAAAGTATCCCGTATTTTCCTTGTAAACAACATGAAGAGACGTGAGCAAACTGATAATTAAGTTGGTTTTCCTTGTACACAACATGAAGAGACATGGGCAAACCGATAGTCAAGTTGGTTCGATTTGGAGCTAGCTAAATGACAAGACCTAAACAAATGGTCAGTATAAGCAGGAAGAGAGGTTTGTTTTGGAGTGCCTCAGGGATCTGTCCATGGTTACTAGGTAATTGACATTTTGTGATATATTTTTATCCCTCCTTTTTCAGATACAGAAACTAAGGCTTAGAGATGTTCAACAATTTGCCCATGGGCACACAGCTAGCAAGTGTCAGAGGGGAGTTAGAATCCAGTTAGTACAGCATTCTTTTCAGTCTGTCACACAGCCTCCCCAAAGTGTGTTGAGCCATATTTTGAATGAATGAATCTGAGCTGGATTAATGTTATTGATTCACACAGAGGACATATGCTTTAGAGTGTTCAGTTTTCCAAGAAACACTCCATGGGTTTTACAGAAATCAAACCTCTGTCTCAAGGTAGGCTGTCAATCTACCCTTCTCTTCAAAAGGGGATTCTTCCGTCAGACCCTAAACCTTTTTTTCCTTGTGTATCTAGATGACAGTTATTCATATGGATGTAACTGCCAAGAGATAGATAGCTCTAGTTATAACACTTCTGTTAGAGAGTTAGGTTCTTAAGCCCAGCCTGATGGCCAGGATCTCTCCACTCACCCACCCCCAAAGGCCCAGGATTTGTTACATGTAGAAACACAAGTTCTTTCAGGAAAATTCTATCTTTAGTGAGAGGGAGGGAAGGAAGGGAGAGAAAGAGGGAAGGAGAGAGAGAGAGTGAGGGAAACAGAGAAAGAGAGAGAGAGAGAGAGAGAGAGAGAGAGAGACAGAGAGAGAGAGAGAGAGACAGAGAGAGAGACAGAGAGAGAGAAGAGAAGGGAAGAGAAGGGAAGTGTAGGGAAACAGGGAGAAAGGGGAAAGTAAGGTGGGAAAAGGAGAGAAAGAGGGGAAATGTAAGGGTAAGGGTAAGAGAGGGGAGTGGAATAAAGGAGAAGAGAGGAAGGGAAAAGAGGTGTATAAAAGAAGGGGATGAAATCAAAAGGAGGACAAGAGGAGATGGAAGTTGAAAGAAGTGAAAGAAGAGAATAAGAGGGTAGAGGAAAGAAGAGAGAATACAATGAGGAGAGAAAGGGGAGGAAGAGAAAGGAGAGGAGAGAAAAGAGAATGGGAAAGAGGAAGGATGGACAGTGAGCCGAGAAGAGTCAAGTGTGAAAAAGAATGAGGAAAAAAAGGGAGGCAAAGAAAGATATAGATGAAGAGGGAGGAGAAGGATAAAGATGAAAAGAGAGAGCCAGAAAGCAAGTGAAAAAAAAATGTGTCCTCTAACATTAACTACTAATGTGATGCAGAGTTTGTTTTCAGAGGAGCTCTTTCTGCACACTCCATTTCCATCCTCATTTCAATCAGTGGCCAAATGGATACTTGTAAAGTGGTCACACAGCACTGTTCCAACCAAGAATGATTTGCCTGCCCAGGCCACATGCTGGCGTGTGTGTGTGTGTGTGTGTGTGTGTGTGTGTGTGTGTGTGTGTGTGTGATGTTATATTCCAAGCTGTCTGCTTCAAAAGTCAATGAGGCACCAGGAAAAAGAGGAGACAGAAGATCTGGGAGACAAATTCCAGATATATCTCCCAGGGTCCACTCAGACCTTACTACTAGTGGCCCTGCATCTCTTCCCTCCCACAAACACCTAGACATGAAACTGCTGATGTTGTATGGGACTTTTTCTTTGAATTGTTTTGCACTGGGGAAGAAAGGCTATACCAAACCATCTATACTCTCTTACCCAATACCCTTATAACCACTGGTGTTTGTTTTTGAGATTTCTTGTAGGATAAAGACTCACTCTAGGGAAGGCTAGATAACTATCTTTGGGGCCATGGAGAAAAT
The DNA here is from genome assembly GCA_011680675.1 of Gymnobelideus leadbeateri. NCBI lineage: Eukaryota > Metazoa > Chordata > Mammalia > Diprotodontia > Petauridae > Gymnobelideus > Gymnobelideus leadbeateri. The sequence goes on from WOXC01006172.1 coordinate 621,738, forward strand.
TCAGTCTGGGGCCAGGATGGGAATTTAATTTGGAGCCAGAGAGCTCAGTTTAAGTTCAGGATGGGATCTTATTCTTGGGCTCCAGGAGGATCAAACTAGCAACCTCATCAAGAAGGCAAAGAACCTAGTGAGTTGTGATGAAAGCTAGGCCACACTTCCTCCTTCCACCCTAGCCTAAGCAATCAGATGAGTGGATAGCATTTAACAAAAAACCTACAGTGATTTTCTCCTAGAATCAAACGAGAGTTCGAAACTAAGCTCCAGCAGTAAAAGGCGTGGGCCCCAGGGTTTCTCATAACCCCTGGCCCATGGATGAGTTCCTCTGGAAGGCTTTCCCAAGAGGTCAGTAGTCATTAATCATAAACCATATCATTGCCAGGTGAGTAAGAGAGTCGGGATTTTGGCCTGGGTACCTAGGCAAGTCTCACTAACCAGAAGCAGGAATTTCAGGGTTAGCTTGACAGAGACAAAGCAGAGAGCAGCCTGGTTGAGGGATATCTATCATCCATAATGGTGTAGGGGAAAGAACTCCAGATTTGAAATCAGGGGACCCAGGTTTGAGTTCTGTCATTAATTTGCTATGTGTCCCAGTTTCCCCAATTGTATGAGAAGAGGTGGGATTAGTTAGATGATCCTCAGGATCCTTGCCTTATTCTCACTGCTTTTGATTCTATGACAATTCATCCATTTCTCTTATAATAAAAAACCTTATCTCTCATCAACCTACCCTAGGGCCTAAAATTCCTACCACTGGAGTTTAGTCCTTGTGCCTTCAGGTTTGGGAGGTATTTTTGTCCAGAATTAAAATTTCCTAAATGTAGGGATGTCCCAATGTGGAAATTCCCCTACTCCAATGCAGATTTGTGACAAGCTTGTACCTTTAGAGTTTTCAAAGCACCAACAGTAAAATAATTTGTCCCCAGTTCCTGGAGCTGGTATATGTGTCAGAGGCAGGGCCTGAAATGTTTTCCTGGCTTCACTTTATCCACTAAGGGGCTTCTCCAGAGTTTTAAAATAGTCTTAAAACAGCCTATTGTAGCAGAAGCTTTGGCCTTTTTTTTAAGAATAGGATTACTGATTAGAACAAACTGAACATAGTTAAGAATTAGTGAGGTTAGTGATTGTAGCTAGGGGGTCTATTTCCTTAATCTTGTTCTACAAATTCATCTTTTAAAATATCAGGCTCTGAATGAACGTGATGTTGTATGCCTAGCTAATTTAATAAAGCATGCTATTCTGGATAAAAATAGGATAATGGAGAGGCAAAGCCAGTCTCCTTCTCTGGTAACCATGCCTACAAGTAAAGTACGACAGTACAATGGCAAACAAGGCCACAGCCCTGGCACCCGTGCTCACCTGGCAGCAGTGCATGCTGCTTGTAGACAAAATACTCTGGATGAAGAAAATGAGCCTTCTAGGGGATAGAAGTACAACTCTAGCATTAAGAGTCATGATATTAGCAGCCCAGGCTCATTCAAGTTCCTAACTCTGGGTGGCTGAGGCGGGGGGGATTCCTGAAGGAGAAGAGAAATTTCCTAAAGGAGATGGATGGGCCCCTATTCCAATCTGCAAAGTCAGTGATCTCACTGGCATTCTTCACCCCCTCCCGAGATGAGGGAGCATAAAGGTATGCTTTATAGGCGGGCTGTCCCCACCATGTGATAGGAGGGCTACTGGCCAAAGAAGGCCTCCAAATGTCCCCTTTGCCAGCCTGAAATTCTAGTTGGCTCCCTTTGGCCTGGAAAGCTTTTTGTTGGATTAGAGTCCCCTATTAAAATGCAAATAGAAAGCAGACCACAAGCTATTTGGGAGGAAGGGTACTGCAAAGGAGAGAGGTGCCCAAGAGAATAACCAATGACTTCTCAGTTTACCTCAGAAGCCTTACTAGAATTTGGCTGACACCTTGCCTTGGGCAAGGATCTCCAGGGAATCATATTGGGGGGAATCCTCCAAAGAAATTATTTTGGAGTAGCAACCCTGGGGCAGAGGACTTCCTTTACTTCCAAAAGATTTAGTTGCTGGGATCAACTTTCCCTCTGGGCAAAGGACCCACAGGGCAGAGAACAAGCAAAAGCATGATTCTTGAGTTCTGATAAATCTAGACTGGAGCCCTGAGCCCTCAGGAAGCTCAGAGGAGATTTCCAAGAGGGGGAATGGTCAAGGGGGAGATGGATAACAAAAAACAGAGAAAAAGGAGAAGAGAATAGGAAAGGCCAGTGTGCCCAGCCTCCAGAAGGCTTTCCTGGCAAGATAGAAATGTAGTGACTCTAGCTAAGGAGGGAAAGAGAGAAGACAGGAGTGGGAAGATGGGAGAGAGAGAGAGAGAAGGGAGAAGGGAAGGAGAAAGGTGGGAGGAAATAAGAGGAATCAAGGAAAGATGATCCAAAGGGGACGGAGAAAGAGAGGAAAGGAGAGTGGAAAGGGGGTAGAAGAGGGGAAGAAGGGCTGTTAAGAGTTATAGTGAGTCACTGACAAACTTGGGTGTCCTGCTGTCAGGAGGGACAAGAATTCCACATTTAGGAGCATGACCTGGTCACCTCAAACCATAGGCATGTGGTCAATATGGAATAAATACTGACTCCTGGATCAGTGTCCTCCTGGCTGCTACTCCCCTGTAAGCTAAGATTTGTAGGAGGGCAGAAACCCATTTAGGAAAACAGAAGAAAAAAAGGTTAATTTCCTGAAGAAAAAATCATATGACCCATCCCTGACATTCATCAGGACTTGGGGTGGGTGGATGGGGATGGAAGGAGAGCTGCACACCATTGTGTGAATAAATGAAAGGCCTGTATTGCTCTTTCCTGAGAGACAGGAGCTGGGGAAGATGCAGCCCACAGATGCATGCAGTGTTATGTGAGGTGTCCCTCACATCTCAGGGAAGGCTACATCAAACCTGACCCTGCCTTCCCACTGCTGAGAGGAGCACATTTCCCATACCAAGAAAAACAAAGCCCTCTCCTGCTTCCAGGACTGAGCTTTGTCAAAGGCCCTGCTTTGCTGGGTCCCCCAAGAGCAGCCTCAGAACTGGTCTCCAGCAGGGCACAGACAATAAAGGATGTGTCAGAGTTTTCTTTAAAGCAACCCTACCTGAACATCAGCCTACATTTCTCTCTGCCTTCTCAGAGGATGCCCTGGGCCATTCTTCCCTCTCCAAGGGAAGGTGGCATGGAGTTCCTCCTCGAAGTTTCAGGTGGCACAGTCACTGCCAACAACTTTGGTAGGTGAGCTTTGATTCTGGGCCCTTGAGCTTTGGTGGCTGTAATTTTTTTTTTCTTTTTGGAGAGGGGAAGGCTGGGCAATTGGGATTAAGTGACTTGACCAAGGTCACAAGGCTAGTATATATTAAGTGTCTGAGGCCAGATTTGAACTCAGGTCCTCCTGATGCCAGGGCCAGTACTCTATTCACTGAGCCACCTAGCCACCCCATTGGTGGCTGTGTTTCTCTAGGTCTGGGCACTTTGGGATGACTTTGGCTTGGTGGCTCTCCTCAGATGAGTCCCACATGGCAAGCCCAAGTGGAAAGGAAGCCGTAGACACTATAAGCAAATAGCTGCCATGTCCTATATCGGTCAGAGATTTACTGGAAAACCACAACCCAGAGAAAACGGATCTAACCCGAATTTCACTGTAGGCCCCTCTGCCCTGTGGTTTGGTCAATCATGCCAGCAAGAGTCTTTTGTATTCCCTCTCTTTCACTGTCCCCTAGATCAATAGAATAATAATAATTACAGCTAATATTACTTAGTATTTTAAACTTTGCAAATCACTTAACATATTTGTTTGTTCTCCTACATTTTAATTCCACACCCACTTATTTTCACCTGCCACATATCAAGTACTGTAGTGGGCACTGGGGATCCAAAGACCAAGAAAAGTGGCACAGTCTCAGGTCTCAAGATGCTTGTCTTCTACATGAGAGGAAACAGTTCATGCACAGATAGGTAAATATAAAATATCCACATAAACAAGGTATATACAAGAAAATTTCTAGAAAATTAATATCCAAGGAAATGAAGAGGGGTTTGTTATAGGAAGGTGCACCTGACCTGATCCTTAAAGGGAATTAGGGTTCCAAGAGGCAGAGGTGAGAAGAGATTTTTTTTCCATTTCTTGGTCTTAAACAGACCATGGTTAGTTTGGCAAGGATCAATAATTTCTTCAGGGTAAATATTCCTTTCATGGATGCAGATCACACACAACCCCTTCCTCATGAGGTTCTGTTTTGTTTGTGAAGTTTAAAATTTCATTCCTGAGAATTTCCTATTCACCTTGGACCAGCTTCCCTTGCAGAATGTTAGGTCATGACAGCCTACTTTTCTTTTCTCTGAACTCTTTGAAATAAGTTTCTCAGAATCTCAAGCATGTGTCAGATTATGCTCAGTTCTTCTGTCATAAAGTCTAAAATGATCTGATCACTTTCTCCCAAGAGGACCACAATTTTTTGCACCTTAGCTGATAGGCTTCAAGGGTTCCTATGGCTCAAAAATCCTGTGGCCAACTGGGTGCTGAGATTCCATTATGGATAGCCATGAAGGCCATCCTTAGTTCTGAACTCAAGGCCTTTCCAGCTTGGTAGGGACCTGTCTGAGCTAATGGTCTTCAGACACAGCCTTGGAGAGTCCAGGGTTCAGAAAATCACAGATTTGGAGCTAGAAGCCAACTAGTTCAATTCCCCCTTTTCACAGATGAGGACTCATAATCAGAGAGGACAAATGATTTGCCCCAAATAACACAGACTACATATGGTAGGGCCATTGTTATGGTGACATGACAGGAAGGCATCATTGGGGGTGATATTACAATTCCAAAGGACTCCTGATGAAAAATCCACCTTCAGAGAGAGAACTGATAAACTCCAAATGCAGCAGGAAGCATTTTGTTTACTTTATTTTCCCTGACTTTTTTTTTTTGCAATGTAGCTAACATGGAAAAATACTTTGCATGATTTCACATGTAGACTTGACACCATATTTTTTGCCTTCTCAATGAGTGGGGGAGGTACTGGAGGAAGAAAGAAAATGTAGAACTCAAAATTTAAAAAAATTAATTTTAGAAAATATACAGGGGCAGCTAGGGGGCACAGTAAGTAGAGCACCAGCCCTGTAGTCAGGAGGACCTGAGCTCAAATTCGGCCTCAGACATTTAACACTTACTAGCCGTGTGACCTTGGGCAAGTTGCTTAACTCCAGCTGCCCTCCAAAAACCAAAGTAATAATAATAATAGTAAATTCGGGGTGGCTAGGTGGCACAGTGAATAGAGCACTAGCCCTGGAGTCAGGAGGACCTGAGTTCAGATCTGGATCCAAACACTTGACACACTTACTAGCCATATGACTTTGGACAGGTCACTTAACCCCAACTGCCCTCAAAGAAAAAAAAGAAAAGAAACAAAAACCATAGAAAGGAACAAAACATTCATTGGGTTGATAAATGTGTTACAGATTCATACAAATTCATCCAGAGATACAGGAAGGGTCAAAAAGTTATCAATAGCTAGAGAGTGCTAGGACTGGGCCTAAACCTTTGGGATAACTAGGTGGCTCAGTGGACAGAGTGCTGGGCCTGGAGGCAGGAAAATCTGAGGTTATATCCAGTCTCAAACATTTACTAGTTATATGATCTTGGTCAAGTCACTTCACCTGTGACTGAACATCTTATCACACATAGGCCTGGGGTAATCCATTTGAAGGAGGGCAAAAGACTCTTCTCACTCCATGAACATGGACCCAGAGGAGGACAGGGACTGCTGAGTCAGGGCCCTGGGAAGGGAGAGAACTATGCCAACCTCAGCATTTTGGGAAATGCCATATTCTCCCTCCTGGCCCTAAGGCTCCTCCTGAAGGTGTTTAATCCCATTCAGTCTCCTTTTGCAGTTCATTTTATAGCTATACACTCACTAAGAGAACCCCTAAAATGTAATGTTTCTTCTCTCATTAACCAGGAGGAGCCTGGGCATATACTCCCTTAGCTCATGTCTAGGCAGAAAATGTGGTCAGTGTGGATATGACAGTGAGGTCTGGGTGATGGAGGAATGGGAGTTTTTAAAAGCCTAGCCCAATTTAAGTTTCATCCACCTGGCCCAAGGAACATGACCAGGCACAAGAGGTCAAGACTGGGAAGTGAGCATGTTTTCATATAGGGAAGAAGTATCTCAGTCAACTTCTTTGTTCTACACAGGATTATAGATCTGGAGTTTGAAGGGATCTCAGAGGCCTAATCCAACTCCCCCATTTTACAGATGAGGAAAATGAGAACCAGGGAGGTTCAGTGACTTGCCCAAGGTCACAAAGAAAAGAATAAGAGACAGGATTCAATCCAAGGCCTTTTGTCTCCTCTTTCCCTTGTTAGATGGCATTAGGAATACCAAGACATGGCTGTGGATCATCTTGCCTGGCTCTTGGCAGTCTTCCTGAGGGCTTTCCAAGGGCATATGGGGACTTTTTGCATCTGCATAGGCATATCCTTTAAAATCCATACTTTCCCAGTGGGATACTATACCCTTGACCCTGAGATTGACTGCTTCCCAAAGACAAGGGGCTTTTGAGCAGGTTGGAGTCAACATCACATTCCTACAAGCTTGCACCATTAGCCAACAGTCAATTATGACATCCACCCAATCTGCTCCCCAAGGCCAGAAGCTGGGCAATGGGTAGTCTGGGTCATTCCCAGGTGATGTCATGAGCATCTGGGAAAAGGAAAGGATGCGATGACTTCCAGAGTCCTACCTCAGAGATTTTGTTTAAGCACCTTGACTTTCATTCCTCATGCTTCTAAGAAAAAGGGAGAAGAAAATCATCCTAATGCCTAACATTCTTCATTAGAATGACTTCTTATTATGGATAGGCTAGAACCCATGCGCTCCACTGGTACCCACACAACAGTCAGTCAATAAACATTTAAGTATTCATGATGTGCCAGGCACATTGTTTGTTAAACAAAGAAAGAAAGGTCTGCTCTCAAGGAACTCACAGTCTAATGGAGGAAAGACAACGCACAAACAACTATATGGGAACAAGTTCCATACAGGATAAATTGGAGATAATCAACAAAGGGAAGGATCTAAGATGAAGGAGGCCTGAGAAAGGCTTCCTGTAGAAAGTCAAGGGAACCAGAAGAACAATGGTGGCACAGATGCCATTCACTGACTGGCATCAGCCAAGAAGACACAGTCAGTGAAAGAAGACTGGCTGCAGCCACTCTGTTTGAGTTCCTTTGACCTAGGGGCAACCCCAGCCTCCCCATTTCCCTGTCATGAGCACCTATCAAGACATGTCTTTCCATTGCTGGCTAGGAGAGAGACAGGCCAATGCCTGAATGAGAAGAAACCTACCTTCATAGTTGGCGTGAAAGCCTTGGGCACTGACAGCATAGTCACTCACAAGCCATAGAGAGAGGACAACACCTGTGCTGACAATGGGGGCAGGAAGCTGGAAACCTGTTAACCTGGAAGGCAGAGGAAGAGACAAATCAGTGAAAATGAATTTTTAAGAAAATGCTTAATCTTCTTACTCTTTAAAGTCAATATTTTGTCCCTCTGATTAGTTTTACTTAAATTACCTTGATGTAACCCTATTCCCAATGGCTCTCTTGCCTCCCTCATTTCCCTCCTCTATTGCCTCCTCCCCCCACTTGTCTTTCCCTAGTTTGGGGGTTTAATTTCATTGACTGATTTCTTTTTTCCCTTGTATTTATCTATTTCTTTCCCTTTTTCCCCTCTTTTTCTCCTTTCAGGTAAGTGGTTAGTTCAAAATCCAAAGCACCACCTTTCAACTCGTTTCTTTTGAAAATGATTGTTTTCTAAACACCAACTCGATCACCAAGGACCTGAATGCCTGGATGCACATTTGTTAGAGAGAAGGGAGAATAGATTTCTTTACGGGACAGGAGACTGATCTCTAAGGCTCTTTGGGTTCTAAACTCCTGGAACAATGTAATATGAGTTATCCAAGCAAACTCCTTTGTGAGAGTTTAGAGGCCAGAGAGTTAAGTGTGGGTGAGGTAGGCTGGGGTGGGTAGCAACTGGCTTTACTGATACAATGCAGAAGCCAGCCAGGGCATCCTGGATTCAAATTCCATCTTAGGCACTTCTTAATTGTGTGCCCCTGGACAAGTCACTTGGCTTCACTGGGCCTTACTTTTTTCATTTGTAAAATGAGGCAGCTTGTCTCATAGGATTGTTTTGAGGATCAAACCTGATAACATATGTAAAGTCCATCCAAACCTGAGATAGCCACATAAATACCAGGTATTATTACTTGGTCTGAATCTGTGGTCTCATCCATGTTGGGAGCTTCATGGGGAGAGAGCTCTCTCCACCAAAGCAGGATGGTAACTCAGAGATTTGGAGTTACCTGGGACACTGAGAGGTAAAATAACAAGTATGGGGTACACGGCCAGTATCGTCAGAGAAGGAACTTGACCCAATGTCTTCTGGTTGACAGTCTATCTACTATGGTACTCCATAATGTGTTTGCACAAAAAAATTATCATTGGTCAAGAAGGACTACATGGAAGAGGTGGGATTTGATGGGGACTGACCACCTCAGGCTACAGGAGCAGAGTCAGCATGAACAAAGATTGACAGGGGCCACCTCTTCTCCCACTTCTATTTCTCTTGGCTTCCCAGCCTGCTGTCTAGTTTTCCACCTCTGGATGCCTCAGCCTAAGCTCCCTTCTCAGGGGCCACTCTTTGTAGCTCAGACTCCCAGGGGAAAAGGTAGGAGCTGCTACAAGAATTTCACTGGCACCCTTGCCGGCATCTCTTAGCCCAGAGCCCAGCAGTATTCTTCCTCCCACCCATCCCCTATCAGCACTGACATCATTGGTCCAGGTTCCATCACCCCTTTGGTCCCCTCTGCTGGCATCTACAGAGAGTGCAGCTCTGAACCCTGGTTTAACTCCATTAACATCAGGGCTCTCCTCAAGCAATTAAGTCCCAGGACCAACTAAGGAGTATGGAAGATTGAGCATTTCTCTTAGGGAAAGTTATTAAAGATACTGTGTGACCCTGAGCAAATCACTTAACCTCTCTGTGCCTCAGTCTTCTGAGTTTCAAAATGGGTATTATAATAATAGCAGCTATTTTGCAGGGTTGTTGTGAGGACCAAATAGGATGGTACATGTAAAGCTATTTTACAGACCTCAAAGCACTACATAAATACTGTCCATTATTATTATTGCTATTAACAAGAACAACCATGACAACAATGGTGCTGCTGCTGCTGATAAAGACAGAACCATAAGGCTTGGCTTGGCAGGGCAGGAAGTGGCAACAGAAGGCAGCTGAAAATGCTTCCTCTTTCCTCAAATTTTCCTAGAGTACATTATCTGGAAATTTTCTCTAGACCAATCACACTCTATCTTGTATCTCAGCAGGTGCAGGAAGGGTTTTTGGGAGACAAGGAAAATAAGACAGATACAATAAACTATCAAGATGTATGTTCCAGACAATTTGATTCAACATCTATTAAATGCCGACTGTACATAGAACACTCTGCTAGGCTCTGGAGAGACAGAAATACATGGAGCAGTAGAAGGAACACTGTATTTCTTGGAGTACGAAAGTTAGAGTCGTGGGATCTGAGTTGAATCTCGGCTTGGACACTTAAAGCTGTGTGACTTTGAGCAGGTCACTTAACTTCTATGGATTTCACTTTCCTCTTCTATAAAATGAGGAAATTGCATTTGATGACCTTTACAATTCTAAATCTACCATATTATTCAGTAAAACATAATCCCTATGATTTGTATTTTATTCTAGTAAGGAGACTCAAAACACACACACACACACACACACACACACACACACACACACACACACACTCCCAATCTAAAATTACACTAAAAGAATGTGTGAAATATGAGGAAGGCAAAATAATTTCCTGCTTGAAAGCCACAGGCAATTGACAGGGACAGTATGACACTGGAGTGGAGTCTTGAGGAATGATGAGATTTCAACAGGTGGAGATGTGGGGAAATTAGAAGAGCTAGGGGTCATCATAGAGGCAAGAGGTGAGGATAGGGAGTCCTAAAGGGGTGAGGACACCATCAAATCTTTGAGGAACAAGCTATTGACCCTTAGTCAGCTTCACAGAACCAGAGAATCTCAGAATTAGAAGGGACCTCAGAAGTCTTTAGTCCAAGTCAACTATTCAGAAATCTACACTGTAACATCCTTGACAACTTAGTCATCCAGCCATCACTTGAAGATCTCCAATAATGAATAAACCACCACCTCCCAAGACAGTCACCATTGGACAAATTCAATTGTTTGGATTTTTTTAAACCTTTCCTCAAGTTGAAATCTGGCTCTGCAACTTCTTCTAATCGTACCTCATTCTATCTGTTCAAGGCAAGCAGAACAAATCTATTTTCTGCATGACAGTTTCAAGGTATGTTTCCTTGGTGGTGGAAAAGCACTGAGATATCTTCACTCTCTCACCTAGTTTCCCTTGTGGCCAAGGGGGCTTTCAAAGGACGACTGTCGGGGTGGAGCCAAGATGGCAGAGTAGAAACAGCACCTCCAAGGCTCTCTCCCCCCAGATTACCTCCAAACTATGTAAAAGGGGACTCTGAACAACTTCTGGAGCCCCAGCACCCAAAGAACGACACAGAGAAGCTAACCTCCCGCTGAGGACAGCCCAGCAGCCCTGCAGGAAGGGCCAGCACAGTGCACTTGGAGCCGGCAGCAAAACGCAGCGGAGAGCTGAGCCCAGGTCCCGAGGTTTTAGCCCCAGGGCAGCTGGGCCAACAGCCGGCTGGAGGGACCCCAGAACACCAGCAGCTGTGGCGATTTCAGAATGGTCAACACAGACATGCCTAGGACAAAGTGAGAGGTTAGTGCCCTATGGACTTTGGGACCAGTATTTGGGGAATGCATCGGCTTCCTCCCTGGGGGCTAGCTAGAAGCAGCTGAGGAGACACACCATTTTGCAATTTTCAGTGGCGGCTCCAGCTCCTGGCCTTCGAACTGTAGGGAGATCCAGCAATCAGTCTTGGGGGGGTAATCGCTCTTGCTTTAACCTCCCTGGATCTGGATTGTGATCTGCGGGGGAGATCGTGGGGTGGGTTTCCAGCTTGCCAGAAACGGAAGTTGCCCCCACCACACTTTTGGGACAAAGCTCCCCTGTCTGGTGGCAGAGTTCTACTGTGGAAACAAGCCCAAAAGTCAAGTAATTAAGTGGCATCATGCCAAGGCAAAGGAAACAAAAAAAACAGAAAAATGCAACATTAGACTCCTATTTTGGGGGCAAAGAGGATCGAAGCATGGAACAGTCAGAGGACTGTGAGGTCAGAAATCCTGCTCCAAAATCCCCAAAGGAAAATATGAGTGGGTTACAGGCCATAGAGGACCTTAAGAAGGACTTTAAAATCAAATAAGAGAAGTGGAGGAAAAATTGGGAAGAGAAATGAGAAGGATGCAGGAAAAGTATGAAATGAGGGTCAACAGCCTGACTGAGGAAAACAACACCTAAAAAAATAGACTAACTCAAATGGCAAAGGAGGCCCAAAAGGGCAATGAGGAAAAGAATGCCTTAAAAAGTCGAATTTGCCAGATGGGAAAAGAATCTCAGAAGTTCACTGAGGAGATTCATTCCTTCAGAGTTAGACTGGAGCAAATGGAAGCTAATGACTTTATGAGAAATCAAGATGCTGTTAAGCAGATCCAAACAAATGAAAGAATAGGAGGCAATGTGAAATATCTAATGGGAAAAACCACTGACCTGGAAAATAGATCCAGGAGAGACAATTTAAAAATTATTGGACTACCTGAAAGCCATGATCAAAGAAAGAACCTAGAAATCACCCTTCAAGAAATTCTCAAGGAAACTGCCCTGATGTTTTAGATCCAGAGGGCAAAATAGAGGTTGAAAGAATCCACAGATCACCTCCTGAAAAAGATTCCCAAAAGAAAACTCCCAGGAATATTATAGCCAGGTTCCAGAATCCCCAGATCAAGGAGAAAATACTACAAGCAGCCAGGAAGAAACAATTTCAATATTGTGGAAACACAATCAGAATAGCACAGGACCTGGCAGCTTCTACACTAAGGGATCGAAGGGCATGGAATATGATATTCCAGAGGGCAAAAGAGCTGAGACTGAACCCAAGGGTCACCTACCCAGCAAAACTGAGTATTTTGTTTCAGGGGAAAATATGGTCATTCAGTGAATAGAGGACTTTCAAGCATTCTTGAGGAAAAAACCAGAGTTGAATAGAAAATTTGACATCCAGACACAAGAAGCAAGAGATGCCTGAGAAGGTAATCAGGGAAAAGAAATCAAAAGGAACTTATCAAAGTTGAACTATTTACATTCCTACATAGAAAAACAATAACTGTGACTGATGAAACCTTTCTCAGTATGAAAATAATGGAAGAAGGGTATATGGTCATATGAATACATATGTGAATGTGTGTATATATGTTTACAGTTATACATAGATAGAGGGCATAGGTTGAATTTGTTGGGAAGGGATGATACTTAAGGGGTGAAATTATGAGGTGAGAGAGGAAAGTGGCAAGAGGAGACGGGGAGAGACAGGGTAGGGTAAACTATCTCATGTAGAAGAAGCAAGGGGAAGTGGCTGCAAGGGAGAGGAAGAATAGGAAGGCAAAAAGGCAAAACCACATTCTCATTGAATTTGGTTCAGGGAGAGAATGACATACATACTAAATGGGATATCTCAACCTGCAGCAGAATAGGGGGAAGGGGGATGAGAGGAGGGATGATGGATGGGAGGGCATTCTTGGGGGAAGAGAAGGTTGGAAGTACCCACTATAGAAGAGGGACAGGATCAAGTAGGGAATGGACCAGGTGGGGGTGGGATGGGTGGGAGGGAATTATAAGCAGCCTTGTACAATATATCTACTATGGTGATATTTTGCATAGTTATACATGTACAACACATACTGAATTACTTATCTTCCCAGAGGGAATGGGTGACAAGGGAGGAAGGGAATGGATCTGAAATTCAAGGTCTTAAGATTAAATGTTTCAAATATATATAAAAAAATTAAAATTAAAATAAAAAAACCTGGCCCCTGCTGGAGAAGGAGGGCTCTGGTGGAACGGTCAAGAGGTGCGTCTCCTGATGAGTAAGAAGTTCTCACTAGGGTGAGGCTGCTACTGCCAAAGGTGGGCCAACTTGGAGAGAAGCTTAGCTGGGGAGTAACTATATATATATTGTTTGGTTTGGGTTTTTTTTGGAGGGCAAGTGGGGTTGGGTGACTTGCCCAAGGTCACACAGCTAGTTGCTTTTTTGTGTGTGTGCGTGTTTGTGTGTGTTGGGTGTCTGAGGCCGGATTTGAACTAGGGTCCTCCTGACTCCAGGGCTGGTGCTTTATTCACTGTGCCACCTAGCTACCTCCTGGGGTACAACTATTGAGAGTAAGAAAGGCAACCCAGGGTATTGTTACCATTGTCCTTTACATTTCAGGGGCAGTCAGCTCAAGGAAAATCTTGCCTCTATAAAGTCAAATAGGTTGTCACTGGAGTAAAAAGACCCAAGATTGAATCCATAGGCCCTGGGTCCAATGAGTAGAATTGACTGGTGCTAAAGAAGGTTTTAATATTGGAGAAGACAACCACTAAAAAGGTAAATGACTTATGTCTCACCTGTTTTACCAGAAGATGTAAAGGGAGCTGTTTAGATGGTGCAAAGCCATGGTAAAATGGAAAATACCTAATCAACAATCTTACAAGCTGCTTTATGTTCTGACAAGATTTAGGTATCAACTTCCGGAGAGATTGTAATAAATTAAGTTAAATAATATATAAAAAAGGACGACTGCCTCTGGACAGGGGAACATATCCATCTGGCATTATGGTAACTAAGTCTAGAACTGTGGACTCCTGAACAGTTTTATTGATCATACTCCTATACACCCCTCTTAACATTAATTAACTAAATATAAATTAAACATGGAAGGACCATTACAATAGGAGTAGTACAAAAGAAGTTAACTATCTGTGTCCCCTATACTAAAATGAGAGCAGAACAAAAGGGAATAGCCATGCATTTTAATAGGAAAGACTGAAGTTGGATATGAAAAAGAACTTCCAGGTGGTAAATATCATTTAATCCCAAAACAGGCAACCAAGCCAGGGTACAGACAGTCCTCCTTTCCTGTGGAGATCTTAAAGTTCCATAGCAATCCATCTGTCACAATCTGCTTTAGGACAGAGTGAGGGCTTACATGACCTACCAAAGCCCCTCCCACTCCTTAACATATATGACTAGAGATGTCCTTCTTTGGAGTAGGACCAAAGCCTCAGTACAATGCTTGATCACGCTCAGTGGCACTGCCCTGCAGTTAAGTGACTGCTAAGATAGCAGACTCCTTCCCTAGTGAAATATTGGTTTTATTACAAAAGTTGGTTCTGCGATATTTCAACTGGCATTAAAGATTCTAAGGCCCTAATTCCTTGATACCACATTGACACAAGCTGTGAATGGCTAATGTACATTGTCAGCAAACAATTACAGTTTAGAACTCACAATATATTGCGTTGCAATTACAGAGACAATTTACATAGGGATTTTCACCGAGCTCATATTTAGCAATACCCTGGCACTTTCAGTGTGCTAGAAATAAATCTAGGCAGCGTGTTCTTCCTGCCTGAGGAAGGACCTGTTCAAACACACAAGCCACTGGGAGGCTCGGCAGGAGGGAGCTAGTGCAGATTGGGATCTTTCTTCACCACCCAAGAAAGTATCACTGTTAGGTAAACCTCCAGAAAAGGTTTGGCGGAAATTGCTAAAAGTACCTGCCAAGAACTACAAACACAAACTTTTAGATCTTGCCATCCTTCATCTGACACATTGAAAGAAGGAACACAGCTTGATAATGAATGGAGACTTTCTAGACTTGAAAATCTTATTAGAGAATTATGGCAACTTTATCTTGGCCAGGTGGTGTTAGGGCTGGAAATAGCCTTAGATTTGCTGTTAGTTATGATTTTCCGTAAACTGTAAAACACAGAAGGAAATGGCCTTTTATAATAATCTGATGTTCACAACATAGTTTAAGTCACACTCTTCTTCATCTTTAATAAGTTTTATTTTCAGTTCCACTCTCCCTTGAGGATGACTATCGTTGCTTTTCCCCTTGGCAGAGTGACCTGGGAGCTTTGGGTATTGCTTATTATTGGGTGCTTTGTGTGGGAGTTAGTTGATAGCTTGTTAATGACTAATAGTCTGTGGGTTGGCAGGTAAGACACAGTAAGCTAAGTATATATGAAAGAAGAATTTTTCTGAAGCTGCCATGACCCAGAGGTAGTTGTTTTGGACAAAGAAATAGATGATTTCAAGATGGAAGATAGAAAGGATTTTTTTTTTGCTGTCTAAGAGGGATGGACACCAGAGGTGCTGTTTCCATGATCTGTAGGGTATTAATTCTCTATATCAAAGATATCTTGGCAGCCTAATATGATGGTTTGGATATAATAAAATAAAATTCAGTAGGGATAAATGTAAAGTCCTATTTTGGGGTTAAAAAAAAACCAATGGCTCATATGAGATTATCATGGCTAGACAACAGTTTGCATGAAAAAGACCTCGTAGTATTAGTTGATAGTAAGCTCAATATGAATGGTGTAACATAGTTATTAATAAAAGATAATGATATACTGAGCTGTATTAACAAAGAGATAGAGTTCAGAACAAGAGAAGTGACGAACATATTAAAATGAAACATAGACAACAACTACATTATGCTGTCCAGCCCTCGTCACAACCATCCTGGTGAATACCATGTTCAGTTCTGAGCACTGATAAATAAATAAGCATTTATTAAGTGCTTTCTATGTACCAGATAACTATGCTACCATATTTTAGCATGAACATTAAACAAGTGTTATAGGTCAGAGGATGGCAGCCAGGATGGTGACAGAGAACCATGCCATATAAAGACTGGTTAAAGGAAATAGGAATGTTTCACTTATAAAACAGGAGGCTGCAGTGGGGGGGAGGGAAGAGGAAGTATATATAACAATTGTCTTAAAGTATTTAGAGAACTACCACATGACATAAGGATTAGACTTATATTTTCTTATCCTTAAAGGGAAGAATTAGAAGAAATAGATGGAAATTGCATAAATGCCAATAAAATAAAGAATATGTAAAGAAAAACTTCCTAACAATTAGAATTATCAGAAAATGAAATATGCTGGCTTGAGCAATAGTGATTCCTTATATCAGTGGCATCCTTCAAGCAGTGGTTGGGGAGCAATTTGTTAGTTACTACAGAGAGGATTCCTGCTTCAATATGACTTGAACTAGATGCCCTCTGAGGACCCTTCCAACTCCAGGATTTTGTGAGTCTGAAGAAAGGGGGAAATCGAGAAAGAAATTTTTAAAAAGAATTCAAGGGCCTGAAGAGGAATACAAGCTTATATTAGTAACCTGGCGAAGAGGAGAATGTGAGAGTAAAGAGGAAGAAAAGGAAAAACTAACCCACAACTTTGGAACAGGCATGAGGTTTGGTCATGGATGATGCATATGGCTGCTCCAGGGGAGCACCAGCAGAATCTGTCCTCCACAGAGCAGCATGTGCATCCACGAAGGACACGTGGGCACTAGCACTACTCCCAAATGCTCACTTTTCTTTGTAGTTTAAAAATTATATAATAAGCTTAATGACTGTTAACAAAAATTAATAAGTGCACAAAATAAGAAGTAAAATCTTATATAAAACTCTTAGCAATTAACTGGGTGGAACAAAGGGAATTATCAAACAACCAACAAAACATGATTTTGTTCTGAGTTCTCTTCCAAGTTTGTCTGAGGTTCTGCTTACTACCCTAGTTCCTTCTCCCTGTCTTTCTGCCTCTCCAACTTTCTCTGTCTTGATCACGCTCTCCTCCCTTCTTTTCTATCCCTTGCTGGATCTTTTCATCCCTCTCTTATCTCTCCTCTCACTCTTTCCTCCCCTTCTCTCTTGCTCACTCTCTCCTTCCTTTTCTGCTTGCTCCTTCTCCTTCTCCTCTGCCTCAGTCTCTCCCTTTTTGCTCTGTTGCCTTGTCTCTCTCACCTTCTCTAACTCTTCCCCCTTTTCTTCTATCATTTCCATTATTTTCCCTTTCTTCCTTTCTCCTTCTCCTCAATCTTTCCCTCTTTTTCTTTTCTCCTCTTTTCCCTTCTTCTTTTCTCCCTCCCTTGCTCCCTCACTCACACTTTCTTTCTTTCATCTTTTTCTTTCTCTTTCTTGTTTTATATAGTTACAGTCAGTGTGTAAATGGTTCTGGTCCTACAGCTTTTGCTTTGCAATCCTCCCTGTAAATCTTCCCATATTTCCTTGTAAACTTCATAGTCATTCTTTTTATGGCACCATAATATTCCATTATGTTAATATGCCAAAATGTATTCAGCCATTCTCCAATTGTGGGAAATATGTTATGTTCTTTCTTTCTAACACAAATGGAGGATCAATGAATATTTCTGTGCAGGGAGGCCATTTGTTGTCCTCAGTGATGTTTTTAAGATAAATTTATAGCAAAGGAGTTGGTGGGTCAAAAGGTAAAATGTATTTTTGGCCTCCTTTTGCATGTTACCATACTGAAGGACTTACATTTCTAGAATACCTGGGAGTTTGCAAAGCACTTCCTTCACAATAGTACTGTGAGGAAAGGCATGAAAATATTATTTTCCCCAGTTTACAGATTAGGAAAGCAAGAATCAGAAGAGTGAAGTGACTTGCTTGTAATTACTTGGCAATAAGTAGTAGAAATGGGACTCAAATCTAGGTTCCCTGATGATGCCTGGCTTTTCCCCCATGATACTGCAACTGCCTCGTCAAGCTCACAAGGCAGAGAGCAGTCTTGTTATTGCTCCCAGATAGAAAAGAGGCTGAGGGGGATTTCTAACACTCTATAAAGGCATGGAAGAAGCCTGTGTAGAGTTGACATGGCTACTGAGAAGGCTTTTGTTGCTCCAAGACATGACGGATGGTAATCAATCCCAGTTCTGCTTATTCACATGAAAACCAATGAAAAAAGCTGGCCAGGCATAGCTGGCACCACTAGTGTTTCAGGCTTTGCATTCCTGAAACTTAAGGATTTGGGGGTATAGGTGTTCTTTTCATTTCTCCTTCCAGTTGAAGGTCATGTCTTCAGAAGAGAAAAGAAAGACATTGGTGAGGGGATTGATAGATTATTGAAATTATTAATAAAAAAGATATTTTTGTACTGCAGCTTCAGAGACCTAAATAGTGAGATCCAGTCTTCATATGAATGGAATGCAGTTCTTGAAAAAAAGTGTGATGTGTGTGTGTGTGTGTGTGTGTGTGTGTGTGTGTACAGAAAACTGTCAATCTCTTAAAGTGATTTTAAACTTAATTTTGAGGTAGATGAGAGAAGACAAATGCCCCAAGAAAATGGTAACACCGGAAAGAAGCATGGTCCTGGTGGATAGAGTACTAACTCTAAAGTGAAAAATTCTGGGTCCATTTCTCCAATTCTGATGCTTTTGTGACCTTAGGCAACTCATTTAAGCCTCGTAGGCCTCAGTTTCCTCAAATCTAAAATGAGGGACTTGAATATATAACTTCTAAGTGCCCTGCTATGATTTGCTGATCCTACAATGAAGAATCAAATGTAATCTGTTTGAGGGCAGGTTTCATTTTTCTGTTTGTAATCCCAGTCACTAGTATAGTACTGGGCACACTTGTTTTCTGTCCAGTGATTACACTTATAATTTTCTTGGGGCCCGGTGTAAAAATGTCATGGAAGGACTTAGATAACCTGTCAATAATGTACAATCTTAGAGAGTTGACAGAGGCACTGATATTTCAAGGGAGTTACTACTGGCCATGTAGCCAGAATTTGTCACAGGCAGGGCTCCAACCAGGTCTGCTTTAACTCCAAGGCCAGCCTAGTAACCTTTATGACACTCTAGCTTCTTGTCTTGCATAGAATAAGTCCATTTGATAAAAATATGCTGAATTGAATTATATTAACAACAGATTTAACATCTGAAGAAAAACTCTGGTGGAGGTGGTATTGCCCATGCTGTGAAAAACAGGGGACATAAAGCCTCCAGATGCTGGACAGCAGAGAATGGGGACACTTCTTTCCTCAAAGAGATCACAGAGTGGGTATAGAGAGAAGCTCTGGTACCACTCACCTGGCCTATTAAAATAGCCTACTAGCAGGTCTCTCCATTTCTGTTCTCTCACTCTCTCTGCTCCCATTCAGCCTTCAATCTGTTGCTAGAATAACCTTTCCTATGTATAGATCTGAACATGATATGGCTCTGCTCAAAAAGCTTCCTCCTGGGAATACCTGGGTACTTTCTTTAGATCCCTGAGTGAACAACAGCTGAACTGCAAGTAGAGATCAGATCACAGATGGTAGATTTCAAGACCAAGAAGGCGGATTTGAGCCTTAATAGAAGAAGTTTCCAACAACTTGAAAGGAACTGGTCAACAATGAAATAATAAGCTTCCCTATACAGTAAAGAGCTGGTTGTCACTTGAGGTGTTCAAGATTAATCAGGGGTGGCCAACCATCCATCAGGAGAAGGGGGTTCTATTGGGCAGGCTGAAGGAGATGACTTCTAAGGTCTCTTTAAACTCTTTAGAGTTGGATATGTTTGGGGTACTTTTCCTTAGGGAGCTACCAAGTAAACTGGCCAGTCCAGCCATCTCTTTCGGCCTCAGCCCTTCTGCTCTGCAACTTCAATGGAATTTTGTGATGTGTTAATGCTTTTTTTCCCCTATGGCAAGACAAGAAAAAAATCAGAATCTCTATTATTAACCTGGTTTCTCAGAGAGAAAGAACTAATTAAATAGTTCCTTAGGTTATGGATTATGTATATTTTATACTTCATAGCAAGTTTAACTTCCCACATATCTTTGTAATCTACCACCTGCTTTCATCCTCATAGCCACATAGCCCAAGATAAATGGGTAGAATCTCCATTTTATAGAGGAAGAAACTGAGACCCAAAGAGAACCAATGACTTTCCTCAGGTCACAAATGTGCCATTATTGGCATATTTGAAATGAAAATTCAGGATTCCCATTTCCTAGGACCGTCCAGACCATGCTGCTTTAAATATGCAAAGATGTAAGCAATTACTGGAGGTACCTGTCATCATAGTCAGCCATCTGGGATCAAATTTCCCCCCTCCTGTTCCCAATCTCTCAGTGTTCTCTGCAGCTATTATTCCCCTTGTCTATTTATAGACTTCCCATGTCCTCCCACCCACAACCTCCCAAATATTGTCATAAGTACCTACTGTTTCTTGGCAGTTTTGTAGGATAAACTTGAAGGTCTCTGGGGACAGATATCAAGATTACATTCTATCTGAGTCACTCAAATTGATTTACTGATTGATTAAGTGAGTCATACAGTCCCAAAATATATTAATTATCACATCCCTACTATATACCCAGCACAGCACAAGGCACTATGGGGATTACATAGAAGTAAGAGTCAGGGCCTATAATATTTTTAGGATACAGCATATTGAAGAAACTGAAATATGAAGTGAAAAATAAAACAATAGCCTAAGAGAGTGGAAAGAAACTGTATTTGGGGCCAGGAGAGTTGAATTTTAATCTTGACTCTGCCACTACCCAATTGCATGACCTAGTCTATGATCCAGGGCTCTATGGCTTCTTCATATACAAAAGGCAAGAGATTGAGGTGGTTTGACTTGATTATGTTATTTCAGGCTCATGGAATTTAGATCTGGAAAGTATGATCTACCCCAGTACTCTCATTTCCCAAAGACAGAAGTTGATTGAGACTCATTAAAGGGGAACTATTTGCCTAAGGTCATGCTAAGGTCTTTCTAACTCCAATGTTTCATGATTCTTATGTTAGCCAATATATGAAAAAAATGTTAAATGAGGGGAATACAAATGACAATTGTGATGTCAGAAGATGGAGAAGGTGCTTGGCTGTGACAGGGAGGGAGAGCTTTGTGGGGGATATGGCAATCCATTTGTACCTTGAATGATCACAAAATGTGGGTGAGAGGGCATGGGGATGAGGACCAGTATAAATGGGTAGCAATGTAAGCAAAGCTATGGAGGCATGAATAGATATGATCAGTTCTGGGGAAAGTAAGGGGACCACTCCAGTGGATGGAAAGTTTGCCCAGGCAGCAACGGGGGAGAAAAGCTGAGAAAGTTAGAAAAGGGTAGGAAAAATTGGGGATACAAATGATATATATTTATTTAACACTTTAAAGTCTGCAAATCATTTTTCTGTATGGTATGTGATTCAATTATAATTTCTTATATGGTAGATGATTCAATTATAATATACTATACCTGTATGGTAAGTGATTTAATTATATATTACACCCTGTATGGTAGTTGATTCAATTACAATATATTTTACTCTGTATGGTAAATGACTCAATCATATATTATACCCTGTATGCTAGATGATTGAATTATAATTCTCCAAATTTCACAGATGAGGAAACTGAGGCTCAGATAGGGTACATGACTTGCCCTTGATCATACATTGAGAGTTCTTAAGGCAGGATTTAAACCCTTGTCTCCTGACTCCAAATCTTAGTGCTCTTTTTTAAAATGAGGCTTTCCCTGTGGAGGACCTTGAATGTAAAGCTAAAAGATTATGATCTAAAGATTTAAAGATCTAAAGTCTTTGGGAGGAAGATATACATTACAGATGCTTAAGTATCAATGGACAGGATCCTAGTATTTCTTTATAAAGCTCAGTTTGTGCATAGTAGATTGAATAGTGGTGTGGCAAGAGAGTACCACAACAGTAAGGATACCAATGGAACATTCTAGGTATGAAGAAATGAGAGTAGAAATTAAGGGAATAATTTTGGTAATGTAAAGAGGTCATATGTGAATGATAAACAAGGTCATGTATGTAGCATGCATTCTGAAGGAAGAATCAACTGGACTTAAGTATTTGGACAAGGGAGAAATCGGAGTTTGAGGAGATGGAGTTTTCAAGTTTGGAAAACATGGTAAATGACTCATTGGGGGGGAAAAATCAAAGGAGGTCAGTAAGAGGACATGGTTCTGGGAAAAGTCAATGTGTTTGGGGGTGGCTAGGTGGCACAGTGAATAGAGTACCAGCCCTGGAGTCAAGAGGAGCAGAGTTCAAATCCAGCTCAGACACTTAACACTTACTAGCCATGTGACCTTGGGCAAGTCACTTAACCCCAATTGCCCTCCAAAAAGAAAAAAAAGCAAAATAACAAACAAACAAACAAAAAAGAAAGGTCAACGTGTTTTGTGGAGGCAATGGTGGGACATCCAAGAAGTACTCATTGGTAGATGGTTGTAGATACAAAATCCAGGAAAGCTCAGAACTAGAGATATGGCCCCAGGGATCACCATCCAAGAATTATGGCTGAAGCTGAGAAAGTAGATGAGATCACGGGGGAGAAAGGGTATATAGAGAGAAAAATCTGAAGGATAAGGACTGAACTTCAGGGACTATTCATGAGTAGGATAAGGAAAAGGAATTGGAAAAGAATAGGGCTGGCTAGAAAGTCAAGAGTGGAGACAGGTGAGTACAGTGTCACAAAGGGAGGAGAGCTCAAGAAGAATGAAATAGACTCTAGCCCCTTGGTCAGGACTAAATCCAACCCAGAATACTCAAAAGGTTGGGGCACATGACTACACTACCATTGTGGGTCATCTCTGAAGAGTCTAGAGAAGTGCTATGGAACTAGATAGGCAAATATTCCCATTTTTTCAAAGGAAGAAAAAATGGAAACATTAAATTACAGGTTGGTGAGCTTGGCATTCAATGCCTGGGAAAATTCTAGAATATATTATTAAACAGCCAACTGTGACCACATAGAAAAGGAAGAGGTAATCATTATCAGCCAGCATGGGTTCATTAAGATCAAGTCATGCCAGATTAACCCAATTTCTTTTTTGAAAGGGTTACTAGACTGGCAGATCAGGGGATTTCAATAAGGCATTGAACAAAGCCCCTCATGGTATCCCCATGGAAAAGATAGAGTAGTGAGGGCTAGATGATATTATAATTAGGTGGATTTGGAACTGGTTGAATGATCAGACCCAAAGAATGGTGACTAATTAATTGATGTTAGCCTGAGTGTCCCAGGGATCTGTCCTTGGTCCTATTCTGTTAAAAACATTTTTATCAATGACTTGGCTAAAGGCATGCTTATCAAATGTTGCAGCTGACACAAAGCTGGTTGGGTTAACTCATTCAATAGATGACAGACTTGGCTCTGAGAGGCAGCTGTAATGAATGAATGGTGGATTTGGAATCAGAAAACCTGCTACTTACAAGACGGGTGACTTTGGATAATTCACTCCACTCTCTTAGGACCTGTTTCCTCCTTTATAAAACTGAGGTAGGCTACAATAGCTTACATTTATATAGGGCTTTATGGTCTGCAAAGCACTTTTATACACTGTCTCACCTGAGCCTCCAACAATCCTGTAGGGTAAGTGCTATTATTATTATTCCCATTCTACAGATAATCATTATGGGGAATACAAATGTATACCTTGGAAAAACACTGCAAATAAATAGTGATGGGCCCAAAATGGAACAGGAAAAGGAGAGCAGGATGGGTTACTTTTGGGGTATGCAAAGTTCCTGTAAGGACCCCCGATTGCTCCCTGAGACAAAGGTCCATCTTTTAACATCAATATTTGTCTAGTGAATTCAATTTAATTCAACAAGTATTGATCAGGTAAGGACCTATTGGATGCAAGTCATTGTGCCAGTTGATGTGAATTAAAAAAATAGTTTCTGCCAATAATAAGCATATATTTTATGGGGGGAGTAGATGAGGAAGATTATATGCACACATATCTCTAAAGCACATACAAAACAATACAAAGTGATATCAGGTGGGAGAGAAAGCACTACAAGCTGGGAGAATCCATAAAGTCTTCTGTAGAAGTTGGTACCTCATTTATAGCTTGAAGGAAATGAGGGGTTTCAAGAGATGGATGGAAAGAGGGAGTGCATTCTAGAGAGGAGAACCACTTGTACATATGTAAAGAGATAGAGATGGATTGTTATGAACAGGAAACAGCTAGCAGATCAGTCTGACTGGAACAACATGTGGAATATAATATGAAATAATCCTGTAAAATTAAGTGGGAGTCATTTTATGAAGGGCCTTAAATGCCTGGTTGAGAATATTATATTTTATCCTATAGATAATTGGGAGTGATTGAAGATTTTTGAGTCAGGGGTAGGTAGCATGGACAAATTTTTGTTTCATTAATATCAATTTAGTGCCTATGCAGAGGATGGATTGAAGAGGGGATAGCTTGGAATTGGGAAGACCAATTAGGAGGCTATCATAATGTTCAAGATAGAAGCAATGAGGGCCTGAACACTAGGTAGAGCTTGTGTGAGTAAAGAGAAGGGGATAGCTGTGAAATGTTATGGAGAGAGAATTAATGAGACTTTGCAACTGACTGCATGTGTGTTGGGTGGTGCTGGTGGTAGTAAGGGAGAATGAAGAGTGGAGAATGACTGAGACTGTGAACCTGAGAGGGATGATGGTACCCTTAACAGTACTGGAGAAATTTAAAGGAGAGAAGAACTTGGAAAAATATGACTATTCTGGGGGGGGGAGTATATTGAATTTGAGATATCTATGGGATATCCAAAGAGAAGCTGGTAACACAAAAAGGGATTGAAGTTTAAGAGAGAGATTTGGGGAAGTTAGGGATTATTGATGGGTACTTATTTTGGAAAACATTGTATATGATTTTACTAGAGTATAGCTTTCTTGAACTTTATAGTCTCTGGACTGGAATTGAAAAAACACCCAAAGGGCAAAGGAGAGGAACATGGCAGGTGTGAGCAAGGGGGAGAAAAGAAGCAAATTATATCAAAAAAGAAATACATGAGTGAAAAAAGAGTGACTGATTGTGTGGCAACAGTAAGGGAAAATGGATGAATTGCCTATTCACATTTTCAAAATGACAAGAGAAAAGATGAAATACTTTTTTACTTTTTTTTGAGACAATCAGGGTTAAGGGACTTGTCCAGGGTCACACAGTTAGTAATTGTCTGAGACCAGATTTGAACTCAGGCCCTCCTCACTCCAGGGTTGGTGCTCTATTCATTTTTCCACCTAGCTGCTCCTGGAAGGAGGAAATCTAAACTACCAATAGCCATTTTTTTAAAAAAGGTTCAATTACTAATAATAAGATGAATACAAATTAAAGCAACTCTGAGGTACCAATTCATACCCATAAGATTGGCAAAAATGGCAAAAAAATGAAAATGACAATTGCTGGAGGGGTTGTGGGAAAACTGGCACATTAATGCGTGGTTGGTGGAGCCATGAACTAGTCCAATCATTCTGAAAACAAACTTGGAATCATGCCCCCAAGGTTATTCAGTTGTGCATATCCTTTGACCCAGAAATATCACTACTAATTCTATACCCAAAAAAGATTTTTAAAGAGAGGGAAAAAAGAAACACATATAAAAATAATATTTATAGTAGCTCTTAAAATACTATAAACTAGAGATGTGTCCATTGACCAGAAAATGGTTGAATATTTCTCCTTTTCTCTTTACATTCTGAATATAGTAATACAGTTGGAAAATTATGATATTGTAATATAGTAATATAGTTGAAAAAATTATTACACGTGAATGTTTTAGAATATTATTTTGCTATGAGAAATTATAAAGGGATGGTTTCAGAGAAGACTTCTATGAATTAATGTGGAATGAAGTAAACTAGGGGAACAATTTATACAGTAACAATAACACTATAGGATAAACAGCTTTAAAAAACATACAGGGGGCTTTTGCGGGTTGGCGGGGCTTGAGGTGGCAGCACCATGAAGGCCTCGGGCACCCTGAGAGAGTATAAGGTAGTTGGGCGCTGCCTGCCCACTCCCAAGAGCCCGGTGCCGCCGCTTTATCGCATGCGGATCTTTGCTCCTAATCATGTTGTGGCCAAGTCCCGGTTCTGGTACTTCGTGTCCCAGCTGAAGAAGATGAAGAAGTCTTCTGGAGAGATTGTGTACTGCGGCCAGGTCTTTGAAAAGTCTCCTCTTAGAGTGAAGAACTTTGGCATCTGGCTGCGTTACGATTCCAGGAGTGGGACCCACAACATGTACAGGGAGTACAGGGACCTGACCACTGCTGGTGCTGTCACTCAGTGCTACCGAGATATGGGAGCCCGTCACCGTGCCTGGGCCCACTCTATCCAGATCATGAAAGTGGAAGAAATTCCTGCCAGTAAATGCCGCCGGCCCGCAGTCAAGCAGTTTCACGACTCCAAAATCAAGTTCCCTCTGCCCCACAGAGTTCTGCGTCGCCAGCACAAGCCACGCTTTACTACCAAGAGGCCCAACACGTTCTTCTAAGCTTAGAGACAATGAAACACCTATTTGATTTAAATAAATTTCTCAATTGGAAAAAAAAAAAAAACATACAGGGGGCGGCTAGGTGGCGCAGTGAATAGAGCCTCCGACACTTAATCCATACAAACAAAAAAACCTGGCCGTGTAACCTTGGGCAAGTTACTTAACCCCAATTGCCCTAAAGGGGCGGCTAGGTGGCGCAGTGAGTAAGAGCGCCGGCCTCGGAGTTGGGATGACCCGAGATCAGATCCGGCCTCAGAAAATGAGCACCCACGCATAAATAATGACTAGCCGTGTAACCTTGAGCAAGTTACTTAACCCCAATTGCTTTAAAAAAAAAAAAAACATACAGAACTCTGATCAATGCAATGAGTAACCACAATCCCAGAAGATTCATGATGAAACATGCTACTTATATCCTGGCAGAAATGTGATGGACTCAATTGAGAACATATTTTTGGACAGGCCAATATGGAAATTTTTTTTTGCTTGACTATGATTGTTACATGGATTTTGTTTTTCTTGTGTTTTTTTTTCCTCAAATAGTAGTTAAGGTAGGAGGCAGGAAAACAGATTTTTCTTAATTGAAATAGATTAAATTAAAAAATTTTTAATGCCAAGAGGAAGCTGGAAGGCTCCCAGCACATCAGGTGGGCTCCCTTTGAGAAACTTCCAGTTTATACCAACAAGAGTTACATGAGATGAGTAGATATGGGTGGGTAATGAACATTATCATCAGTGGAAATACCTACATTAAAGAGATCATACATCCCCTGTACTATTTGAGAATTAACAGAGCCTCAGGAGTTGATACTTGGAGAGGTTGTGAGTTACCTAGAATCATATAGCTGGTGCCTGAGGTGGATTTAAACCAGGTTCACCTAACTCCAAGTCAAAGCACACACTCCACTCCACTCTGCTTCTCCTAAGGCTAATCCCTACCCTGCCTTCTTCATTAGGCTGTTGTAAATTTCAAATGACAGATTATTTATAAAAAACTTTAGAAATTGTAAAATGTTATATAAATGTAAATGGAATTTTGACTTTTGCAGTAAAAGTATATGTTACCTTTACTGAACGTTAGCAGGACCTTATAGTAGGAGAGAGCTATGAACTTTCACATCAGTGTTTTGAGGCAGCATTTTAGGGGCAGGAGTTGGGGCACACATTTCCCCAGAGACTCTAACTCCCTAGGAGGGCCTTCCTTTTATTTGGGTTCATTTCCTTTGACTTGGGATGTAAACATGGATTTGAGAAAAGGTGCCATCTCATTCCACCTTATTCATATGAATAATATTTGCAAAACAGGAGCCAGTAAGCTGAACCATCTACATTGCTCAGACAGAGACACACAACTGTGGAGATGAGCTATAAGCCACAGGGATCATGGTCAAAGATCTGAGGTAGCCAGTGTATTAGGAGGTGGAGGGGAGGAAGCAAAGCTGTCAAGGGAAACAAGGAGGCCAAACTGCAGGGTTCAAGGAGTAGGTGGTAAGAATATGGAGGCATATAGTTTTGATCTCATATTCAAAAAGCTTTGACAGTGAAAGGAAGGAGACATAAGTTGGTAGCTAGAGGGCAGTAGGGTCAAGGAAAGTTCCTCCCCACTACAAGAGTGGATGTGAATGTGAACATAAAAGAAAGCCAATGGAAAAGGAGCCACCAGACCAGTGGGAGACGCTGTTTATAGACACATACAAATCCCATACTTATAGAACCCACAATATCATAAGTTAGACCAGAAAGGGACTGAAGAAACCATCCACTCCAACTCATTAATTTTTACAAATAAGAAAACTGAGGCCCAAGAAGGTTAGGTGACTTGACAATGGTCATACGGATAATGGGTTATAAGAGGGATTTGAACACAGGTCCTGATGGTAATCCCAGTTCAACATAGCTAAGATTCATGTTGACCAGTCTTACTCCCTTTCCCTACAACCCTTCAAACCTCATCACTGCTCCTCAGATATGCCAGATGGAGGAAACAGCTCCCCATGACATGATGCTACTGCTTCTCAGGGTGGGAGCCCATATCATCACTGTTTAGCACCAGAGCAGAGGGACTAATGGTAGGGACTAGCACTGTGAACTTGAAACAAGTGTCCCAAGTTCTCTGAGACTCAGAGAAAATGGGGGAATAAAATGGGGAAAATATACTGTCTACATTACAAGAATGCCACAACAAAAACACTTGTGCCAATGTGGTTTAATGCTTGATTTGGAGTCAGGTGGCCTGGTTTGGAATCTAGGCTCTGACATTGCTGGGATCTCATTAGATTGTGAGCTTCTTGAGGGCAGGGGATGTCTTTTGCTTCCTTTTGTATCCCCAGCATTAAGCACAGTGTCTGGAACATATGAGCACTTAATAAATATTTATTGACCTGCTGATACCTCACACATAGCTGAGTGAACTTGGGTAAATCATTTAATCTGACACTCAACTTTTCTCCCCTATAAAATGAGGGGATTTTATTCTGGTCACAGAGGAGAGGGACAATAAATATGGATTACTTAATATAGGGAACTCCTGGATGAAAGAATTCCCTTTACCATTACAGATCAGTACCTTCTCTGCAATTTAATCTAAGAGGGGCCTTGAGCATGAAAGATTGAATGACATCCCAGAGTCACACAGCCTAGATGGGTCAGAGGCAGGACTCAAACTCAGGTCCATCTGGTTCCAATGACGCCTTTCTGTAGACTTTGACACCATGCTTCCACTCTGTCAACAGTAAAGCACTATAAAGATGTAAACTTCTCTTACTATTATTTGTCAATTGGTTTGTCAACTAGCATTTATCAAGTGCCAGGCTCTGCGCTAAAGTCTGAGGATACAAAAAAAAAAAAAGCAAGGCCCCTACATTCAGGGAGCTCATACTCTAATGGAGGAGAGAGCATGCAAATAGCTACATAAAAGATATTTACATATCAATCTATATCAATAGAGATCTCTTTATCATATCATACTTCTATATTTTATTTCACAACAATCTCAAGAAGATGGATAAATTGAGGCCCAAGGAAGTTAATTAATTTAATTAATTAAAGGAACTAATAAATTCTTATTGAATTAAATGGTTACATAGTCACAATTATTTGTGTAATTCTTATAATTGAAAAATAATAGCTCCTGGAGGAAAAAAATGAAAAAGTAGGTTAAAATAATAATAATAATAGCTAACATTTATATAGCACTTACTATGTTCCAGGCACTTTGCAAAGTACTTCATAAATATTATCATATCATTTGCTCCTCATGACACCCCTGAGAGGTGAAACTGAGGCCAATAGAGGTTAAATCACTTGGCCATTGACATACAGCTAGTAAGCGTCTGAGGCAGGATTTGAACTCACATTTTTCTACTCCAGGTTTAGTGTTGTATTTAGCGCTAACTGCCCCATGCCCCTATACTGCCCACAATCAGTAGCCAATGGTCAATCCTTCACTTTTTTCCTGTGGCTCAGAGTTTTCACTGTTCTCCTGCCTTCACTGAAACCTCTTGCTAACTTGCTAACAAATTTAGAGAGCCTTCTCTTGTCCTCACCCATCTGGACTGAGCTGCAGTATAGTCAATGTAATTCAGAAGACCTCTAGAGCAAGTCGATAGAGAGAGCCTTCTGTGAACACCTGTCAATAGCAAATTGCTGCTTGGGGCCCCCAAAGATAGTCCTTCTTATTATTTATGATAATAATGCATAGTAATTGGAAATTAATGGCCACATCCAGACGGGAAAACCCACAGAAGGCTCCCAGCTCCTGTTTGTCTTTCTAATTGCAGACACACAAAAACTTGGCTCATAACTGGAGCCCTCAGTGGTACTTTCTGAGAGAAGAAACCCACACCTGGTGCAGTTTTTCTGATGGCCTCTGGGGACACTTGGATGCCTACAGTACAGCAAGGTATGATGCATTGCTAGACCCACATGTTCCTACTTTCTCTGTCTCTTTCAAATCTTAATCAACCTTCAAAGCCCAAGTAAAGCCCTGCACGCTCCATGAATCCCTCATTCACCCACCTTGCCCCAGCCCATAATGATCTTTCCCTCTTCTGAATTCTAGGACTAGAGTCCAAGGCTCTTTTTTCCATACTGTTATGGTTCCTACCAGGCAATTCTTTCCATATTAAGGTCTAGGGGATTTCAGGGTTATCACAGATGGGTCTGGAGAACATATTACTGACATATCCCCCTTTCCTGATTTGGTAATTAGGCTATCATTAGTGACAACCCACTCCTAACACCCAGAAATGGCACTTCCTACTTTGGGATAAGGAGCTGAAAGCTCAACTGTAAATACAATGCAAATGCTCTCTGGGAGGTTGTTATTATTTTTGTATTTGTCCTTTGTTCTCAAAGAGGACCATGACATCAGGGAATGATACGTGACTTGCAGTTGACTTTGATTTGAGTGAGGCAGGGCTCTACAAGGTCACCAGCCTCACTTTCTCCTCCAGAGCCATCTGGGTCCAGTGACCTGATACTCATCAGGATGACTGGAGATGGCCCAGGATGCAATGGGAGACCCTGGCCCTTAAAAGCTAAAGTCTTTTCAGGTTCTCACTTCGAGTGAGGTAATGCCCATTCAGTAAATAGGCCTCTTTAAGAAGTGAGTCAAGGGATGGCCCCTTTAATTAAAAAAAAAATCAAACCAGGAGGGGAAGTACCTTAGGGTTGCTGGCCAAAAGAGAAATAGTTACTATTTGCATTCATTCTGAGGTAGGAGGGAAGGGACCTATTGTTGTCCAACCTATAAACTCCAGAGTGAATTGGGTTTAAGGCTTGGTTTGAGAAAGAAATCTAGCCAGTAAACCCCAAGTTAAGGAGGCAGCTTTCAGCCATCGAAATATACCTTCCTTCAGGCAAAACACTTTCAGGTAAGGGGAGAGGAAAGAAGAGGAAAGGGGAGTTGAGGAAATGGAAGAGGAGGGGAGCCTCTGGGAGGAGCCCCTTAATGAAGACACCCCTGACTAAGTGACCTGAATGAGTTTCTGGGACTGACCTGCCATATAGGTAACTAATTAGTGTGTTTGAATGTAGAGAGGGAGAGAGAGAGAGAGAGAGAGAGAGAGAGAGAGAGAGAGAGAGAGAGAGAGAGAGAGAGAGAGAAAGTGAAGGGATGGGAAGGGAACCAGAGGGAAGACATAAGGAAAGGGTAGGAAACACTGGTGGAGCAGAATGGGAAGCAGACTCCAGGCCTAGGAAGGGAAAAGAAGGGAAGGAAAAGGAAGTAAAGAGGATGGGGGGACTGCATAAATCAAGTCCACCTTCTCTTAAATCAAAGTTTGGCTTGGGAAAGTCTGTCCTTTACAGCTCTTATGACAACTCCCAAAGACACTTTCTGTGCTTTCACCTAGCCAGGCCAAGCTGTATGGGGAACACTTCCTTACCCTACAGGAAATGAGGCCCAGAGAGATGTAGCCTATAGGATTATTCTCAGTCATCTGTCCACTCAATGGGCTGGAAGTGAGAGGGGAGAAGCCACTACCAACCACTGGACAAATGTCTTACTCATACCACAGGATCAGAGGGATAAACAACTCACAAGAATGGAGTGAGAAGATAATGTGACCTCCATGGAAGTACTTGAAGCAGCCAGCCACCAGTCACAACACAATGAGGTTAACCCTGGACACCTTACAGGGTGGCCCACCCTCTTTAAGGGCCCCAAATCCAATCCCAACACTGGCTATAAATGGATTCCAATTTCACAGCTATAAGATGAGAGGGTTGGACCCCTGAGGTGTCTTCTAACTCTGCATCTATGATCCCATCATCTTCCATTGGATAAGTTTTTTTTAAGTTTTATATGCTTTTAAAAATTCCATAGTCATTTCCTGATGCATTACTTCCCTCACCCCCAGCCTCAATGTACCTTTCCTTGTAACAAAGAAAGACAATTAAGTAAAATCACTCCACCTTTGGCATCTATACCCAAGGTCCTCACTTCTCTATGGATTCAATTTTTGTGTCATCATCAGTTCCCTTAGATAAGAATAAATTATTGTTATAACTAGTCAGAGTTTGGCTGCCTTTTAATGTTATTTTTGTTGTCAGTATTACCATCATTCTTTGTTTTGCTTATTTTACAGTATCGGTCATGAAAATCTTTTGATACTTTTCTGAATATTCCATATTTGCCACTTCTTACAATGTAACAGTACTACATTTATATACCATAGTTTGTTCATCTATTTCCCACATAATTGGTACTACTTTGTTTCCAGTTTTGTTTTGCTATTATGATTAGTAGTTCTATGAATTATATTTTGGGAAATAAGGAATATTTCTTACTGTCTTTGAATTCTTCCAGAAGTCTGTTTAGTATGATAATCATTAGGTTAAAGAGTATAGTAGTTTAGTAATTTTTCCCATATAATTCCAAATTGTTTGGTTGGAGTAATTTACAGCTCCAACCACAGTGAATTATTGTGCCTATCTTCCTGCAGCTCCTCAAACACCAATTATTTCTATCATTTATCAATTTAACAATTCTTTTGAAAACTCTCTTTTCATATGTATTGCCCACTTAAAACTTTGAGCAGAAAGAACTTCCCCATCCTATTTTTCATTGGGATCTCTGTGGAGACAGAGTCTATCATTTCTGATGTTTAGAAAGGTTAAATTACACCCTATGATGATCTTGGTAAGTGTGTGAAGGAAAGCTTCAAAAAGAACATTTGGGGAGGGGGATGATTTCAGTTCATGGTTTCCTAATATTTTGAAAGGCGTCCTTAGCCATATTCCCATATCTTTTAGTTTGTCTCTCTGTGCTTATACTTCTATCTAAATTCTCTCTTTAGATACTAAGTCTTTTCAGCTATTTTGGACAAGAGGGAAACGTGGGCTAAATGATAGTAAGAAGGTGGGTATGTTATGGTAGAAATTCTTTTCATGTATGGATTGTACTAGATGACCACTGAGGTGCTTTCCAACTCTCAAATTCTGTGATTCTGACACAGCAGAACAACTAGACCAAAAAAAAAAAATGTAGCAATTAATGGAGAAGTGATAACTTGTTGACCAGTGTAGCACCCTCAGGTATCTGTCCTTGGTCCTAGGAAGTTCAATATGAAGGCATCCATCTAAGCAAATTTTCAATTGACAGGAAGCTAAGAGGTATAGCCAGCAGGCTGGATAATGATTAGGATATGAACAGATCTTGGCAGGAAGGACTGATGGGCTGAATCTAATAAGATAGAGATGAATAAGGATAAGCGTAAAGTCATGTGGATTTAAAAAAATCAGTTTCCCAAGGTCATAGAGGTAGAGAGAGCAGTTCGTGTAAAATAGATCTGGAGCATTTAATGGGTTGGTATTTCAATGAGTCATGTGACATGACAGCCAAAAAACCAGTGGAATGTTTAACTTTAAAGACCTGTCACTTCACTTATGTGAATATTCCCTCCATCAATGTAGACTGAAAGTCCTTTCACAATTCAATCTATGGTCTTTGGAAGTTGTTGTGGCCAAAGAATTCATCACCCTGTGGCCAATCTGGTGAGAACTTTCTCCAAATTTAGCTAGGCCAGTCCTCAGACAACAGACATCAATAGATCAATGCTTGAAGCATTTCCAAATTTACTAGGAATTTTCAAGGCCTACTCCATACTATTGTAACACACTAGAACAAAGCATTAATGGAGGAATGGGATTATAGGGTGCATTACTAGAGGTAGCTTGTCCCAAACAAGAGTCCCACTGTCCTCTAGCCTAAGGATATTTAAAGAAAGACATTGACAACCTAGGGTGTGATCAGAAGAAGAAGGCGATCAGCCACAATAAGAGAATTAGAAAGCATGCCTTATGAGAAAGAGTTAAAGTAACTGTGGGCACTTATCCTGAAGAAAAGAAGACTTGGTCTGGAGTGGTGAGCAGTGTCATAAGTGGTCTTCACATATTTGAAGGGTTGTCATAGTAAGTGAGATTAGATTTGTTTGAACTGGCGTCAAAGGGGAGAGCTACAAGTCACAGGAGGAAGTTACAAAAAGAAAGATTTGGGCTTGCTGTCAAGAAAAACCTCCCTAACAATTAAAAGCCATCTCAGACTGGAACCAGCTCTGTTAGGAGGAAGATCCCCATTGCTGGAAGCCTCCAACCAGAGGCTTAATAACTTGCTAGGGGTGTTGTAGAACAAATTCCTGCTGAAATACAGGTTAGACTAGATACCTTCTGACATGCTCCAGTTCCAGGATTCTGATTCTATAAAAATCATTGTTAATATCCATACTAGGCATTACAATTTACAAAACATTTTCTCCAAAACAACTATATGAATCAAGTAGATTGAGCCAGACTTTTAGATCAAGGGATGCTGATTGATGAGGCAGTTAGTATTCTCACTCATTAACAGTTTACATCTTAATCTTACATCTAGCAATGGCTTTTGGATGAGGTAGACTTCCCAATCTGCCCCAGAGATTCCTCCCTTGGGCTCAGATTCCCCTGCAAAAATTATTCAGCAACTGTCCTTACTCGAAATGGAGGCCTTGATGATTTACTTGGGGGTCCTTTTTGTGGTCTGTGAAGTAAATGATGCTTCCCATCTATCCACCCTGGATACCTCACCCTCTGCTCTGTAGCTGTTCCTCTCTATCCACCTGCAATAACATATTCTGGAATAACCACACCTGAGGGAGAATGCATTCAGTTCTTGAACTCTTCTCAGGAACTATGCTACCTTGACTGGAATGTATGTGCAAATTCAATTAACCCACTACATCTGACTGGCCCCAGATCATGTTTCACATCCAGCCAACCCAGACATGGGATATATACTACATCCCTCCTGCTTTCCAACTCTTGTTCTAGAAAGAGTAAAAAAATCAATCCCACAATAGTTTCTATAAAGAACACGACAACCAATTATGTTAGGGCTCTATTCACAGTCACCACTGTCAAATATATGACCTCTTCCCCCAATTAGAGTGTAACCTCCTTGAGGGCAAGGACTGTTTCATTTTTGAATTTGCTCCCCCAACACCAAGCTAGTGAAAGTCTGGCATATAGAAGGAAATGCTTTTTCATCCATTCACTCCACTCCCAACTTCTTACCACAGTATGCAGGGAGTCTAAGGCAAAGTCCCTAAACTGTTGTCCTCAATGGGGATTTCTGAGTGATCTCTGAGCCCACAGACACAGCCTGCAGGCAACATTAGCTTGGCAATGAATTATCTCTAATGGTCTTGTTTTCTACAGAATTGTTCTCTTAAGTCCCTGTCACATTATTTGCAAGTGCACATGCATGCACGCACACACATTTAGGATAGAATTTTCTTCACCTGCTAAAACGCATTTGAACTGCCAATGGGAAGGACTTGGAGGGATAGGAAAGGCTATAGGAGGAGATTTTTCAAAGGGGAAAAGGACAGAAGAACAAAGGCTGGAAGATTGAGACGAGCAGGACTTATTTGTAGGTCAGAGGGTGCCTGATGAAAAGGAGAGGAGATTGGAACTCTTGGCAGTTCTTGC
Organism: Gymnobelideus leadbeateri; assembly: GCA_011680675.1. Lineage (NCBI taxonomy): Eukaryota > Metazoa > Chordata > Mammalia > Diprotodontia > Petauridae > Gymnobelideus > Gymnobelideus leadbeateri. The sequence goes on from WOXC01006172.1 coordinate 657,535, forward strand.
TCACTAATAAAGGCAGTGGTGGCTTCATAGAGGGAGCGCTGAACTTGGAGTCATAAAGACCTGGCTTCAGATCCCACCTATAAGTAATTTAAAATCTCTGAGTTTCAGTTTCCTCATCTGTAAAATGGGGACGGGAATGCCTGGAGTGTGACCTGTGCTCTCTTGTGGAAGAACATAGATGACAGCCACAGGGCTGCAACATGCATTATTGAAGGAGATAACTACAAGGACAAGATTATAGAATTATCTGTGTATTGGAACACTGACTTCACAGGGTGATTGTGCGGCTCAAACACTACAAACTGTAAAGTTCCATGGAAATGTCAGTTATTATTACTAGCTGCCTTCTTGGCAAGTCACTTACCCCAAGCCTCAGTTCATTCATCTATAATTGGTAATAATACTTACACCTGTAATTGGTACTCATAGAGTGGCTATAAGAGAAATGCCTTTTAAACCTAACAGCGCTATAGCAGTATGAGTCGTTACTATGGAGAGAAGTAGTGTAGAGTCAGCCAATCCTAGGAACCTGGCCTCTTTACAGAAGGCCCCCTGATCCCCACAGATGCCAGCATATCTGCAAGGGGTCTCAACCAGGGACCCACACTTTCTTGGAGAAGCAACATGACATAAAGGAAAGACCATTGCCCTGGCAGTCAGAAGATCTGGGTTCAGGTTCACATTTTGCCATTTATCAGCCACACGAAATTGAACAAGTCACTTCTGTTCTGTAAGCCTCTGTTTTCTCCATTATAAAATGAAGTCATTCGGTACCAGAGATGTTAAACTTGTCCCTTTACCAGAGCCTGAACCAGATTAAAAGTAACTGAGAAATGTTTAACAGAATAAATAAAAATACAAGACAACAGGACTGAGATTAATTGATACTTTTAGGAGTCAATATCTAGCCTCTGGGGATTCATTTTTGTTTGAGTTTGACACCGTGTAGCTAGACAAGATTCCTTCTATCTCTGACATTCTCTAGCTCTTCTGGACCAGTCCCTGAGAAGAAGAACCAGAGGGGGAAACACACACACACACACACACACACACACACACACACACACACACACACACACACGAACATATTCTAGGTATCATTAATTCCTGAACAAAAAAGAAAGCCCCTCTGGGTGATGAATCCTACACACGTTTCCTCTCTCTGGTCACTTGTCACCTGTGTGATCTACTGCACATTACACCTCTCTGGGCCTCAGTTTGTTCAGCTATTTGGCTCACTGGGTAGAGCTCTGGACTTAAAGTCAAGAAGATTTGTGTCTGAATCCTCCCTCTGACACTAGCTATGTGAACCTGGGAAAGTCTCTTGACCTCTCTCAGTCTCTCTTTCCTCATCTGTTAGATGAGGGGATTGAACTCAATGGATACTAAGGTCCCTTCCAGTTCTAAATCTGTGATCTGTGAAATCATAGCAGGGTGGGGTGAGACTAGAAAGTTTCTGAGGTTTCCTCAAGCTCGCCTATTATTCCTGGTGTCTCCTGCCTAGCAATATGCTGGAAGGCAGGTCATACTTTGAAGTTTAATCTGCATTACTGACATTTTATCCATCACTTTCTTAAGACTAAACAATCAACAAAGTAATAAGCCCTGATTTGTAACATTTGCCAATTTCTGGGGTGTAAATGCTCACAATGAAAATTTAACAATGATTTTCATGAGGAGCTGGTTCCAGTAAAGCCTTGATCCCACCTCAAATAATCATGTATGTACTTATCAATTTAAGTGTTCAATTTAATCAATTTAAATGTTAAATCCAGTGAGTAAAATACAAACTCTGAGAAGGCAGAGACTATTTTTTTTGCTTTAATATCCCTAGAGCTTAACATAGTGTACAGCAAATAACAGGTGTTTAATGGATGCCCTTTGGATGGGAATGTAATCAGTATTTATTAAGTGCCTACTATGTACCAGGCACTGCTCTAAGGACTTTACAAATATTATCTCATTTGATCCTCACAACAACCCTGAGAGGTAGGTCTTATTATTATCCTAATTTTTAATAGACGAGAAAACTGAGGAAGACAGAGGTTAGGTGACTTGCTCAGGGTCCCACAGCTAGTAAGCGCTAAGGCTGGATTTGAACTCAGGCCTTCTTGACTCTAGACCCATTGCTCCACCCACTGTACCAGCTAGCTGTATTCTATGCTGGATTACATCTGGACATGGATGGTTTGGTAGAAAAAAAAAAAAAACACTGACTGTGAAGTCAGAGGAGTTTGGTTCAAATATCACTTCTGATACTACTTGTCTGATCTTAGGAAAGTCTCTTCACTTCCCCTTGGCCTCAGTTTCCCCATCTTCAGAATGGGGGAGTGAGTTGAGCTTGATGGTCTCTGAGTCTGTTCCTACTCTAGGATCTTGTTACATACTCCATAGGAGACCCTTAGATTTTTCACAATTTTCCAACTGTTCATACCTGCAGAGGTTCCCCTTGATTAATGTAAATGATTGAATATTGATAATGAAAGCAGACAGCCTCTGTCCCTTCCCTGATGTATGGCCAAAGACACTGTCTGCCTCCTCCCAGGAGGAGAAAGCCTTTAAGGTCCACAGCTTCCTGTAGCACAGTCCTCTTGATCCAGTGTCCTAGGCCTTCTGCTAGTTTATTCTAGATTTTCTTTATGCCAATCCATCCATATAGCAAAAACATTTATTAAGTACCTACTATGTGCCAGGGACTGGTCCAGGCACAAGGAGATTCAAAGATAGGAATGAAGCAATTTAGTCTCTAGGTCTTAAAACATCTGAATCCCCTTTCAACTGTGGGAGGTGGGGAGCACTGGTGGCAGCAGTCAGCTAAATCACTGGATCCTCAAGCCATACAAATCTCTGAGCCCCATATGATGTTTGCTCCCCACAGACATACCAGAGATAAGGAAGCATCTGAGAGACCCCCATGATTCTGGAGATAAAAGGTGACAGAGTGTGGGAAGGTACAAAAGGAGGAGAGGAGGGGGAGAGAGAGGCAGAGAGCAGCATCAAGGGATCTCATCCCCAACCTAATTAAGAGATTCAACAAGAAGGGAGGAGAAGAGCCACAGATCTCACTACTCTCCCCATCTTGCCAAATGCCATTCCTTTGGGAGCATGAAGTGCCTTCTCTGCTTTTCTAAATCTTCCCCTTCCTTCCAAGCTCAACTCAAACTCCAGCATTCTGTAGTTTAAAGATATATTTTAAGTCAAATGGCCTGTATCTGAATCCCAGATGCTTACTACTCATTGACTGTGTGACCTTAACAAATCACTTCTTCCTCACTGGGTCTCAGTTTCCTTATCTGTAAAATGAAAAGGAGGGGCAGAGACAAAATGGTGGACAAAAGGCAGGGGCTCACCTGAGCTCTCCCTCAAGCCCTCCAAATAACTTTAAATAATGCCTCAAAACAAATTCTGGAACAGCAGAACCCACAAAAGGATGGGGGACATAATTTTCTAACCTGACAACTTAAAAGACCAGCAGGATGGGTTCATTGTACCTAGGTGAAAGTGGAACACTTTCCAGCAAACCACCTCCAGCAAACCAGCAGTAGGTCTTGCGGACAAGTGAATCAGTGGCCGCAGTGGTAGTTTCCAGACGTCCTAGCCCACAGATGGTAAGGGAGTCAGACAACTGGTCAAAAGGAGATTATAGGGCTCCCTTTGTTGGCAATAGGGACAGGACTCTGTAAAATGAAGAGGCTGGAGGAGACAATATCTAAGGTTTTGTTTTGTTTTTCTCCATATGGTACTAAGATTCGAAGTCAATTCCCTCCCTTTATCACTTTACTCCATAATGGCATCTCCCTTGTCTGAACCCTATATATTAAATCTAGTGCTCTGTGAACATCTTGTATTCTGAAGCCTAATACCAGAGGCTTTGGATTATTCATGGTTTTGATTATCCATGACGAGGCTCCTACACACTCCATTAGTGCAAATAATTAAGAGTTGTTTATAACACTGAATCACCAATGTGGTTACTGTCTTGACACTTGTATATCACTCAGTCTTGTTGCTTATATCTGTATTTGCCTACACCCATTCTATGACTGAACACTAAGGTGTAAAGGACTGATAACTTCGTAAAGAAAACCCCTCTGACAGGCATCTCACTTCAATAAGAACCAAAGCCTCAAACTAAAGGATGAATCCAGTCCTAATGTCAAAATTTCAGAAATCAGATTCTAACAAGTGAGGGAAAATTTGGGGAGAGGCTCAGTGCCTTAATAGTACCTTGTAGGCACTTGCCTATTTAAGGTTAGCTTTGTAAGGTAGTTTAACATTGCATTCCAATCCACAGGTTAAGGATATAAGCTTCTGGAACCATGGACACATCCTCAAGGCTAGCTGTATTTCATGGGGGTTGAGTAGGTTAGGTCTTTTCATGATCCATGCTGCTGAAACTCCTACTCTTACCTTCCAATTTGGCCTCCTACTCTCATCCTTTCTTCCCACTCCCACTTTAGGGTCAATGACTACACCTGATCTTGCTTCTGACTATAATGAATGTATGGATGATTTGGAGGCTGGGTGTGAATAAGAAAAGCCCAAAGAATCACCCTTTATTTCCCTGAGAGACTCACATTCTAGAACCTATATCTGTCTGGCTAACTGATGGCAGGATTGGGATAGGGTGAAAGAAACAAAAAGTTCAAAGTACAATATGTTGTACAAGGGCTCAGTTGTGGTTAGCTCTGACCCCATGGCTGTTCTGTCTGGATGGGCAAGAGCTCAGGGTCCTCTATGATTGTGAAGCACTGAGGTACAAATAATGGCATCACCAAAAGGAGGAAGGGAAAGAAAGAAAGGAAGGAAGGAAGGAAGGAAGGAAGGAAGGAAGGAAGGAAGGAAGGAAGGAAGGAAGGAAGGAAGGAAGGAAGGAAGGAAGGAAGGAAGGAGATAAAGGAAGGAAAAAAGAAAAAGAAGGAAGAAGAGAAGAGAAGGAAAGGCATATATTAAGTGTTTTCTATGGGGATATAAGCTGAAAAGAGGATAGTTTCTGCTTTAAAAGAGCCTCTCATTCTAATTAATGGAGATAATAATAGCTAACGTTTATGTAGTCCTCACTCTGTGCCAAGAACTGTTTTAAGTGCTTTACAATTATTATCTTATTTGATCCTCACAACAACCTTGGAAGCAGGTACTATCAGTACCCCCACTTTACAAATTATTATACTGAGGCAAACAGAGATTGATTTGTCTAGGGTCACAAGCTAGTAAGTGTCTGAGGCAGGTTTTGAACTCAGGTCCACAGACATATGTCAGCCTTCTCCACCAGAACTCCACATAAGAATAGACTCAGAAAAGCAGTGAGCTGAAAGTCACCTTATGTGGTGGGTGTTAGATGAAATGACTAAGGAAACGAGGTTTGAGCTTCTGAACATTTCAATTTATTAAGCAATGCATGGCAGTTGCCCAACAAATCAAGACCAGTAACCTTCCTCAACTTAAAAAGGGGCCATTAATACATGGGGAAAAAGATTTTTATACATTAAAAATAATTAATCAAATAAGGCCAATTAGTTAAAAGGAAACAATTAACTAGGATAAAACATTAGGTAATTCAATTTTTAACTGGAGGAAAGATTAAGGACTTTCCAAGTTGGGAGGGGGAGAGAGAACAGATGCAAATCCTTGAAATCAGAAAAGGAAGTGTCTATAGACAGTCAAAGGAACATGGAAACAATTACTGATTTATAGGTATGGGGTCAGTTTTCAGATAAAATATATGGGTTGCTTGAGATGTACATTTGTGAGAAAACTCCTTGCATCAGTCTTTGGATCTAAGTTTCTGTTCAGCATAGACTAGGTCTTTAGCTAAGGGTCTCTAAGCAGCAGGTAGGGGTGGTCCAGCTTCCCAGACACATGGGGCTAAGTTCAAACAATGCAATAAAGTTTTCTCCTAATTCCCATAATTGAATAAAGTTTCCTCACAGGACAGAAATCAGATTAGACACATAACTGAATAGAAAGGAACTGAGCTAGCTCCAGAATTGAGTCACAAGATGGAATCAGTGTGGTTCACTCAATTCCAGCAATTAACCACTTGTTGCCCTAATCCCCTCAATCCCCTCCCTTAGAAATCATCCAGTCCAACTCTTTTCCTGATGGATGATACCCACCCTCTACACACCCCCATTATCATTTGTTCTTTTCTTGAGTATGTCCAGCAATGAAGAACTTACTAACTCCCAAAGCAGTCTCAAACTGATGTCAGCAGCAGCAAATAGAAAGTGTGTGCATAAATATTAGAGAAAAACAGACAGATTTGAGTCAAAGATGAGGCTGCTGTCTGTGAATGGACAACACATTAGTAATTTATGTTTTTTATTCAGTGATCCACATTAGGGACTCTTAGCATAGGAAAAGGGCTTGGGCATAGGAGGAGAACAAAAGGATAAGTACAAACACAATTTATCATTTTGCCAATCTTGGTAAACAGCCTTTTGCTATGCTAGCACCATTAAATAAATAAGTCATTAGGTTGAGAATAGATGTGCCAACACAAGTATGATCTATTAATTTGAAGATCACAGATGAATATTAGTCATGAGTCACACACCCTCACCCACAAACACAGACCCTCCAACCTGCATGGGGACACACCCATATAGATAAAAAGATAACAACATACAAATACACACTGCCACAAAGACATTCATACACAAAGAACACCTACTAAACATGTACCCAAACACAAAGATACAACCACATAAAGATGCACACACACACACATACATACATACATACACATGCATGTGCTCACACGCGCACACACACACACACACATACAGAGCTATATGCAAAGACTCCCATACAAAGACAGAAGAACAACAAGGACATAGAGCCATACTCACGTATGCTTAGACATAAACATAATGGCTTAACTGCACATGTACAAACATAGAGCCACAACCAAACCTACATGAAGACATGTCCCTCCTTGCCACCCCCCAACACAAACACTCTCTGTCTTTCTTTGCTTGGCCCCGGAAAGTACTTCACTAAAGCTTAGACCTTTGGGAAATAAGGTCAACGTTCCCCTGACTACTACTGTCATTGGTCTCCTGAGATGCTTTCTCCTTCCAACGTTTTCTCTTAGCTTGATACCATCAGTGATCTGAGAAAAAGCTAGAAAGGGCTCAGGCTGAAAGAAGCATGCTTAGCTCCCAGTGTAATTGCACCTTTTTCTGTGTGAGGCCAAAGTGCTTCCAATATATTCTTCCTGAAAGGTGGCACATTCCCAGATTAGGTGACTCCAGGCAAGAGACAACATCCTGGGCACACTGATGTGGAACAAAGCTGCCTGGGCAGCTCTGACGTTCAAGAACGATGCTGAGACCCTCTTCCTGACAGTGTTGGCTTCCAGAAGCCCTCCCTGTGTGAGGAAAGGAAGGCTGTATGAATGGAAGCTGTGTGTTAATTTGCTTGTGTATACTAGAAACACACCTGGGGTCCACATAATCTTCACTGATCCACTGGGGATCCACTGGGGAGCTCCTGATGAAACAAGCCACTCCACTCCCAGACAGGTGCCCCTTCCTAACATGTGGTAAAACCATCTCTTCTTGGAGTCCAGCAGCTGTAGGCAGCCACTCTGCAAAGTGCCAGATTCTCACTGGCATTATGTGCTATGAGGTCCCCCCCCCCCATTAAAAGAAATGTAGGAAAATGAACATTGATTCATCTTATTTTTCAGTCTTTCAATGTTACGACACTTCCAACATCAACCACCAGGCTTTGCTCTTAGCTGACACATGACTGTTGAATTAGCAAAATGAAAAGGGGAACTTAGAATCACTTAGGACTATAACTATTCTCCAACCAGTAATGGCAGCACAGATGGAAATGGGCTTTGACTGAAGCATAAGGAATGCAAGTTAGACCTGAGGGAGAATTTTCCAACAAGAGTTTACATGTACATATGGTTTCACAGTTTACAAAGCAAATTATATGTGTTAGAGACAGAAAGGCAGAGCCTTTATTAAATACTATATGCCAGCCACTGTGCTGGTCCCATTTAATCCTTAATACCCTAGGATTTAGGTAGAGAAGTTATTAATATCCCTATTTTACACATAATCTGGAACACAGAGAGGGGAGATTATTCACTAAATATTCCATAAGTTATATGTAGCAAAATCAGGATTTAATCCAGTTTTCCTGATTCTAGGTACATGTTCTTTCCCTTAATACCAAACTGCCCTCAATCCAAAAGCATTATTGGATCACAAGATGGGTTTGGTAATTATGAGAATTCCCTGATTCTTCAATTCTATATACCCTTATTCTATCCAGTGAGTCTGTTGTCATATACTGGTTCTGGCCTGCCCATACTTTAAGACCAAACTTGACTCTGGGCTGGGCATCCTTGCTTTAGAGGAATTTGTCTGAGCAGAATAACAACAGATAACGTCAAAAAAAAACCTCCTTAGAATGGAAAATGTCAGAGCTGGAGGAGACCTTAGAACAAAAAATGTTAGACACAGAAGGAGTCTTGAAACAAAGAACATCAGAGTTGGGAGACTCCTTAGACCATAGAATGTTAGAGCTTGGAAAGGCTTTACAGATCATTGCAGCACATTGAAAAGAATACTTAACTAAGGTTTGGAATCGGAAGACTGAGACTTGAATTCTGGACCAGCTACTTATTATCTGAGTGGCCTAAGACAAATGACCTGGCCTTTGTGGGTCTTAGTTTCCTCTTTTCCAAAATGAGAGGGTTGGATTCTAATATCCTTTCTAGCTCTAGATTCTAGGATTTTTCCAATACTACTGCATTATAACCTGTTCTTTTGAATAAATTGTTCTTAAATAAGCTTCCATAGCTACTCTGGCATTTCAGCCATATATAGGTATTAAAAATCAACAGCATCCATCCTCTGATGGCTACTTCATGAGAAAATATGGGTTTCCAAAAAAAAGATTATTCAATTCATTTACATTTCAAAGAGGAGAAGAAGAGGATATTTTGACCAACTCCATTGACTCTTGGGGAATGGTCAGCAGGCCCAATGGCTCTATGGGACTATGAAATTTTTTGTCATGATTTCAAATGACAATGTCACACAAGTGCTCTTTACCCTGCTCCCCACTTTCCCACTCTTAACCAGGTCGCTGCCTCAGAGGACATTTGAGCAAGCATGTCCAAAATGAGACAGCATCCTCAACCTAGAGCCTCACCTTAATCTTTCATTAACTTAAATTGAATCCAGATAGCTCAGCTAACTTCTCTACCCTGTGGTTTCCCAAGTTACAAGAAGCATAAATTTACTCCCTTCTCTGCATTATGTCAGAGTTATATAAAATGGGCTATCCAAAGAACCTTGAGCTCTTCCATGGGGAGAAGATTGAAGTTAGCTGATATATTCATCACCTCTGCCTTTGAGGAAGGAAAGTAGTAGTTAGGAAATATACAGATTGATCTCACAGACTTATGGGATTGGGGCTACTCAGATATCCTTTGGTTATCTGTCCTAAGATCCACCCTACTCACTGTCACTGCTTCCAAATGTCAGTCTTAAGTATGGCACTGTTCTGTAATCCCATTTCCTTTCATTTGGTATTCAGCATTTCAAGGATTGGGTTGAATACAATAAGATAAAATTGAATAGGGATGAATGTAAGTCTTACACTTCAGTTTAAAAAAAAATCAAATTTGCAAGTATGAAATGGAGAGACATGGCTAGGCAGCAGCTTGTCTAAAAAGATCTGGGGACTTTAGTGTATTATAGGAGCATGGATTTATAGAAAGAAAGAACCTTTAAGGACATCTAATCCAACCTTACAAGGTCAATATGAGTCAGTGGTGTGATATGGGAGCCAAAAAAGGCTAATATGATCTTGAGCTGTGTTGAGAGGCATAACTACAAGAAACAATGAGCTAATCGTCCCCACAGTACTCTGTCCTAGTCAGACAATATCTCTTGGACCACAGTTTGGGAAAGATATTAATAATTTGGAGAGTATATAGAGGAGGGCAACCAGAATAGTGCAGGACCTAGATCTCATGCAGTATGAATATCAGTTGAAGGATACAGCCATACGGAGCCTGGAGAAGAGAAGACACAGTGGAGACATGAAAGATGTCATCAAGCATTTAGAGTTATATCATGTAGATGAATCAGTGGTCTTGTTCTGTTTAACCCCACAGGACAGAATCAGGTGTTGTATAGTGGAAATAGCACTGAATTTGGAGTCAAAGGTTCAGGTTTCAAATCTGTGTACTTCCATGTACTACTGCTGTGTCTTTGGACAAGTCATTTAATCTCACTGGACTTTGGTTTTCTCAAGTGGAAAGTGAGACTGGCTGGACCTGATCACATCAAAATCAAATGTAATTTCCAGTTCTAGGTCTATGTTTTTTGTTTTGTTTTGTTTCTTTGCTTTTTGGAGATGGGAAGGCAGGGCAATTGAGGTTAAGTAACTTGCCCAAGGTAAGTATTAAGTGTCTGAGGCTGAATTTGGACTCAGGTCCTCCTGACTCCAGGGCCGGTGCTCTATTCCCTGTGCCACCTAGCTGCCCTTAAGTCTATGATTCTTAACTTGCAAAGAGTCAAGCAAGTCTAGGCTTGATGTCTGTATAAACTTCCCAGGAACTGGAGCTGTCCAACTTCTGAGAACTGAGTGAGCTACTTCAGAAGGTATCAGGTTCCCTTTTTTAGGGGTCTCCAAGTGAATGGGAATTCCTCTTCAAGGATGACTTGGACTAGAAGGTCCCTTTGGTCACTTCAAATATGAAATTCTGTGAGTCTGTTATTTCATCAGTTTGGGTATTGCCTCTGTAGACATAGATTAATAAAACTGATTTATGACTTAGTAGGTGGTCTTCTAAAGTTTCTATGGCCCTCAAATGTGCTAAATTGGTTTCCTACTCCCAAACTGGGAATTTAATACAGTTATTCCTTGTATGACAGACATATGGCAGGTCACCATGTCAATACCTGGGCCTGGATAGAGAGGGAAATCAGCCAGCATTCTATTTAAAAGGTCTTGGAGTTGTGAAGGTGGAGAGAAAAGAAACATGGAAAGCTACTTTTGAAACCAGAGATTCCCTTATCCAAAAGAGCAGCATTTGTTAGTCATTTTTCTGGAGTCCTCTCACATTCATATCTACCTTTCTTACTGCTATTAATTTTTGTGACTTCATTCAGGACACATGCCATGAGTTAGTTCTTTCTTGTGACTTTAATTTTTAATAAAACGAGCAATTACCACAAGAATTTGTCTTAGTTTGACATTTCTGCTATTGGCAGGATAATAATTGATACCTTTAAACAGCCTCATTATTCAGCAAAGAAAATGAGGTTTGTGTAAACGGAGGACAATTTGCCATGTGGCCTGTCTAGGGACGATTGAAAGGTCACCACTATCTCTGAGGCATGACTGGTGAGTTCCTTAGATAACTTCTCATCAGTCCATCCATCCTATATCCCTCTGGGAAAATGGAATTCTACTGGGGAAGAAAACTCCTAATGAAGGCTGAGTCTTAATGACACATGCAAACTGTCTTAGCCCATGATTTGAGGCAGATTACTGAAATCTCTTTTATCCTCATTCCTCCCATTTCTCTTCTATAGAATGAAAGGACACATCCCATTTTAAACAATACCATTGTTTCTGAAAAGCTGATGTTGGGATGGGTGGGGTGTGTCATAGGACTACACCCCTACCTTGTCACTCAACAACTAGCCTCATATGTGACCTATCCTAGAATTCCTACCCTGACCTTGTTCAATTTCCTATTTCATTGGCCCTACAGTTGAGCTGTCTTTCTCCTTGGCTTTTCCCTTATGGCACCCTTGAAGGGTGGCATATGGCACCTTTGATAATTAACTGGATTTCTTGGTTTGACCCTTGAACCCTAGGCTTGCTCAAATCTCTCACTCATGAGCTACAAAAACACAGCCCATTTAGAGTGTGGGTACTAAACCTAGTCGTCTGTACTGCTTCATTACAGTCAAAAATCACCCTTCTCACATTTGGCTGTTCTTTGTTACTTTGGCCAGCTTAACTACTCCTATCCTGCTGCACCCACCAGTTTCTGATACCTCAATTCAATACACTTCAATTCAATAAATATTTATTAAGTGCCTACTATTTACACTATGAGCTGCAACCGGGCAGAGTGGACCAGTCAAGGCTGACCTGGGGAAGGTGAGGGTTCAAACAACTGGGGGCAGGGATCAGAGAAGGCCTCAGGAGGAGATGGCTTCTGAACTGGGTATAGAAGGCAGAGGAGGATTCTGAAAGGAGCAAATGAGGATGGAGTGCTTTCCAAACTTGGAAAATGTACTGGTGAATCCCTCCTGGGAATCCTATTCTTTTCTCAAGAAGAATCTTTCTGCAAATGAACACTCACCCCCCTAATTTATCTTCTCTGTAAATCCAGATTTTTCTATAATGAGTTTTCTTAAAGCTGTCCACTGCGGAGACAGCCATTTCCCCTGAGGGGACTGCTGGGGGAGAGGGAGGAGGGAGGAGAGGATTGGTTCAGCAGACTCTCATTTAGGGGAAGCTGGAACCCAGTGGGACAGGAAAGCACTCATGCACCTGACAAGCACTGGAGAGTAGGATTGTTTCATGATCAGTTTAAGGGAGGCTTTCCTGGTGCCCTCCAGCATCTGAAAGCTCTGCCTGCCTGTGGTCCAACATCTCTGGCCTACTCTTCCCATCTAGTGATCCTCTCCATTGGGCCCTACCTTCCAGTCTCAGCCCCTTCTGTGTTGTGAGCCATCCCTAACTACACCAATGACACCTTCTAGTCAAACCCTTTCCCTGACCCATGCTTCATAGACTTCTCCCCCAACTTATTCTCTGATGAACCCCTGGTTCTAGCCCGGGACAGACCTGTATATTTTCTGCATGAGGGACCAGGTACTTTTGGAACCCATAAGGCTTTGTCCTATCAGGGCAGGGTTTAAGTGATGATGATGGTGATGATGATGATGATGATGATGATGATGATGATGATGATAGTGGTGACAGCTAGCATTTATATAGCACTTTAAGATATGCAAACAGTTTTACATATATCAACTCATTTGATCCAGATGATAACCCTGAGGAAACTGAAGCAGAGAGAGGTCAAATGATTTGACCAGGCTCACACAGCTAGAAAGTGTCTGCAGCTGTATTGGAATTCTGGTCTTCCTGACTCCAGGCCCATTCACAGAACCACCTAGCAACCCCCAGAGGGTTTAGCACAAAGACCAACTCTTCTTTTTAAAAAAATCTTTGGGGGTGGGGGGAGGCAGTTGGGGTTAAATGACTTGTCCAAGGTCACACAGCTAGTTAAGTGTCAAGTGTCTGAGTCTGGGTTTGAACTCTGGTCCTTTTGACTTAAGGACCAGTGCTCTATTCACTGTGCTACCTAGCTGCCCCTAAGACCAACTCCTCTGAAAGTACCCTCTATTACATCTCCCTCCATTTTCTCTAATAGATTGCTCAGACAATCATCATCTTCACCCATACCCATTTGGCTCCTTGCAATCATCAGTCTCTCCCTAACTACTGGCTCCTTCCCTGCTGCCTACAAACAAACCCAAGTCTTCTCCAGCCAGAAAAAACCAAACAACAACAAAACAAAAGACTCTACCATAACCTCAGGCTATTGTCACACATCTTTCCTTCCTTTCACACACAAATGCCTTGAAAAAGCTGTCCATATTCATTGCCTCCACTGTCTGGTGTGCTTAAGTCAGCTTATACTGATCAGTGTGAGTATATATTTTGTTGTTGTTCAGTCTTTTCAATCATGGCCGACTCATCGTGACCTCATTTGGGGTTTTCTTGGCAAAGATACTGGAGTGGTTTGCCATTCCTTTCTCCAGCTTATTTTCCAGATGAGGAAACTGAGGCAAACAGGGTTAAGTGACCTGCCCAGGGTTACACAATTAGTGTCTGAGGCTGGATTTGAACTTGGGGAGGTGTGTGGGTTTTCCTGATTCCAGGACTGGCACTCTATTCACTGTGCCACCTAGGTGCACCTTGGGAATCAACAAATGCTAGTTATTAGGACAACTCAGTGTTTCAGTGGATAGAGCACTGGGCCTGGAGTCAGGAGAACCTGAGTTTAAATTTGGCCTTAGATACTAGCTATGTGACAGGGCACCTCTGTTTACCTCAGTTCCACCAGGAATATTTAATTATCCAGTGCCTGGCACAGGGTAAGCCCTCCCTAAATGCTTACTGGCTATTGACTGATATACATGGGCTGTATCACTTAACTTCTCTGTTCTCCAACATAATTTTCTAAGAATATAACTCACTGAACAGTTTTCCATTTGCCTTGGTAGAGGAAAGATCCTCACCTGGGATTTCCCAACACAAATGAAATCAGGGACCTGGACAAAAAAGCTGGCATATGTATATTGCTTTAGGGTTGCAAAACATATTATATAATATTAGCTTATTTGATCTTCACTGCAACCCCTTGGGTTAGGTAAGGCAAGGATTATTATCCCCATTTTATAGATGAGTCAACAAACTCAATTTACTTTTAATCCTACCATTAGTAAATATCTGAACTGAGGCTTGAACTGAAACCTTTGGACTCAAAATCTGGCTTTCCCTCCTGCACCACACATACACAGATACCACCGATAGAAGAAGAGGGAGTCCCAGTTTAAAGGACAGTCACCTGAAGGGGATAGATCTTTACTGCAGAATTTGTAGCAATTCTGGATCTCAGGGCAAGTATCACAAATGGCACCCTTACATTAGCTTGATAAAAGAAGTTAGTGGTGAGGGGATTTTCAGGATGAAACTTTGTACTTCAGGGCAAAAGACCTCCCGAGCTGGGGAGAAGCTGGGAGACCCTGAACCATGGTGAGGAGACAGACACCTTAGATACCAGTCCCTGTAGGTAGATACCCTGATACATAACAAGACTAGTTCTGGGGTGGCTACCACTAGGAGAGATAGCAGAGTAAGACTGGCCTGGATGTAAAACTCACCTAGAGAGCTGGTATTTGGGGGAGGAAATGTGCCATCTGGTAGCTTCCTGCTTTAATTATTTTTGCTAACTAGGTGTTAAACTCAATTGTCTCTATGTGTTGAAGGGGGATACGTATGGTTAGAACTTTCTAAATTTCAACCCTCTGGGGCAAAATTCTGTTTTTACCACCCTTGTTATCACTCTGGATCCTACTGAGAAGGCCTTTTATGAAGAGGAGGATGGTGCCAGGGATAATGATGTTCCTGTTGCCTAGGACTGTGGGAGGAGCCTAGCAAGAAGTGTCCTACCTACTCCCTTCCCCAGTGTGGATTCTCCACCACTGAGACCAAGAAGGCTGAGAACAACTGATTCAAATCAAGCTTTCTCACATGGCCTCCTCCAGGTTGCTTGTCCCAGCTCTTCTCAGATAGCAAGCCTACTAACCTTTTCTGACTTTGTCTTCTACCATGGACAGCAGCCTCTCTACTTGAGAGCTTCTATAACCTCACACAGACCAGAGAGACTCCTAAGACAAGTCAAATTGTCAGAATCTCAGGACTAGACAGGGGGCAGCTGTAGCAGCAAGCACCCTAGCATACCCAGGATGGCTGCTAGCACAGGTTCCTAGATCTGCTTTTCTAAAGGAAAGCAACTCAAAATGGGTTAACAATCTTGCTTTAATCAAACATATGTCATTTACCTAGTTCAGGAGGTAAATGACCTTTTGGTCAGCACCCTGAACTTCAGAGAATACGAACAGAGGTTACAAGCAAACAAAAAAATACAGACAGAGAAACAGATCAGCAGACAGGCTTCCAGCTGTCTGACCATTACATCCATACCTAGTCAGTTACCAGAGAGGGAAGGACCAACATCTGGGTTTTCAAAGCTGGGGGGCTCAATGGCTGCCCAGAGTCTCATCTGGTCAAATTACACAACTCTTCTCTAAGTGAGCTCCAAAGCAAAACCTCACATCAGAGTATATATAGCCTTCTTCTGGCTCAGAGAATGTCACAACCCTCTTGACCCACTGCCCAATCACAAAGTAACAAGGTGTGGGCATTCCTGAAAAACAAGCCTCCTGCCACAGGCTCCATGTGACCACATTCAGCCTATTAGGGGGCAGAGTATATTTTCAAATCAAGGAAAGTTCTCAGAGACAATTAAGCCTATCAAAGGGCCAAGGGGCAGGGAAGATCTTCAGATTCCCATTCCCATAACAGCAGCTGGGTGGCACAATGGATAGAGTGCTGGGCCTGGAGTCAGGAAGATCTGACCCCAAATCTGGCCTCAGACAACTTATAGTTGACCCTGCCCAAGTTACTTAACCCTATTTTTCTCAGTTTACTCATCTGTAAAATGAACTGGAGAAGGAGGCAAACCACTACAGTATTTTTGCCAAGATACCCCCAAATAGGTCACAAAAAATTGGACATAATTGAACAACAATAACAACAAGGCTACACAAAAAGAGGAGGAAAGGACCACAAGTGCCCTGTTTCTCAGTACATGGTACAGTGTCTGGCACATGTTAAGTGATTTATGAATATTTGTTGACTGCCTCTACTCCTAACTTCTTTGTGAGCTAGGGGCAGCCCTCCCCCCACCTCTCTAGTTTCAGCTTCCTCATATATAAAATTAGTGGGTTGGACTAGACCAGGGATTCATAATCTTTGTGGTTGTGGTTGTTGCCGTTTTGGTGCCATGGACTTCTTGGGCAGTCTGATGGAGTCTATGGACCTCTTCTCAGAATCCTGTTTATAAACATATGAAATTCAATATATAGTATTGCAAAGGAAAGAAATTATATATACATACATATATGTATAGTGTGTATGTGTGTATATGTATGTATCATATAAAATCCAAGGACCCTTGGACTAAGTGTTTTCTGATGCACAACTCCAATATGCTTGGGGGTTGGGGGCTACCACTGGACCAAACAGATTTTGAGAAGAGCGCTTCTCTCTTTTCTGAGTCTTGATTATTTGTCCGGTTAGTTGATCTGTGTAGAAATAATGCATAGAAATAATAGAAATAATGAGTGGATGTGAGAGAAGATCTATATTTGAGGCTTCCTCTCCCTTTCTCTGAGCTTCACTGGCTTTTTTGGGTACTTGGTTGTAAGCAGGTAATAAGGGTCCTGCTGTCTGTCCAAGAAGGAAAGGATAGAGGGAGGGAGGAAGAGAGAAAAGAGGGAAGGAGGGAAAGGAGGGAGAAAAGGACAGAGGGAAAGAAGGGAAGAAAAAAGGAAGAGAGGGAAGGGAAGAAGGGAGGAAGGAGTGAATAGAGGAAGGGAAGGAAAGAAGGGAATAAGGAAGGAGGGAAAGTAAAGGAAGGAGGGAAGAACAGAGGAGGGGAGGAAAGGAGGAAGAGATAGGGGGAGGGAGTAAGATACAGGGGGAGGGAGGAAGAAGGATTTATTAACTGCCTACTATGTGCCAGGAATTGTGCTAAGTGCTTTACAAATATCTCATCTGATCCTTACAACAGTCCTGGAAGGTGGATGATAATAATATTGATTGTGACAATAGCTAATATTTATATAGAGCATACTAGGTGTCATGAACTGTGCAATTTATTTTGCCCTTCACAATTATTATCTAATTTGCTTACCACCAGCACCACCACCACCACCACCATCATCACTAACAATTATTCAGCGCTCACTATGTGCCAGGCACTATACAAAGTGCCTTACAATTATTATCTCATTCGAGCCACACGATAACCCTGGGGGGTAGGTACTATTATTATACCCATTTTATAGATGTAAACAGAAATAAACAGAAGTGATTTTAAGTTTTTTTTTTTCCCCAGGGTCACACAACTAGTAAACGTCTGAGGTCATATCTGAACTCAGGTTTTCCCACTCCAGGTCTGGTACTCTATCCACTGCATCACATAGCTACCCCAATGTAACTATTTATTTTGTATGTATTTTGAATTGACTTAACTGTTTTCATATTTTTCTTTTCTGATAGCATTTAAGCCTCTTAAGGGCAGGAACTGTTTCATTTCTGCCTTTACAGCCCTAGTGCTTAATGCAGTGACTGGAACATAGGAGATTGTAAAAATAATTGATGAATGAATGAGTGAATGTCTCAGACACAAAATAGAAGAGGAGAACTCCACCATATTGGTACAGGAGCACTACACCATATTGGATAGAGTGCTGAATCTGGATTCAGAAAGAACTGAGTTCAAATCTAGCTTCAGCCTCAGACACTTACTAGCTGGACACTTACTAGCTGTGTGATACTGGGCAAGTCACTTAACCTCTGTTTGCCTCAGTTCCTTCAACTGTAAAATGGAGACTATAATGGGACCTACTCCATAGGGTTGTTGTGAAGATCAAATGAGATGATATTTCTGACATGCTTCATAAATGCTATCATCATCATCATCATCATCATCATCATCAACAATATTGTTATTATTAATGCAAAGCTTCCCTAGGTTGACCCTATCCCCTGCCCCTCCCCCTCCCCCAGTCACATAGGGTGGCATATCCAAACTTCCCTGCAGATTCTGTGTTTTCCCAAGTACACAGGCAGATACTGACTTCCCCCCTCACTAGAAGGCTGAAGAGAGGCTGGATCACCCCTCATCAATAATGCTGGAGCTGATTTTATTTTTCTATGGTGGTTTAGACTAGATCAGGGGCCCACAAACTATATATAGCCTGTTGGTCAAATCTGGTCATGGTCTTAGCTCAGGACCTATAAACAAGCAGGCAGCAGGACATAGTTTGCTGACCTCTGGACTAGATAGTCACTGAGGTATCTTCTAATTCGGAGGTGCTGGAATACTGGGGCAGCCTTGATCCTGGCCAGTGACTAAGGTCCAGGGACTGTTTTGTCACATCTCTGAGGAAGGGGCTAGCCTGATCCAGGAGTCCTGAAGGTCATGTTGGTTGGAGACCAACAAAGACCATACTCACAATGGAGGAACAGCCTGGCAAGGACTCAGCAGGTCCTTCTGGTGCCTGGGTCACATGGGTGGGCAGGTGTTGGGCATCTTGACATGCCCAGCTCCGAGGTGGCACCTTGGCTACCCTGCTGGAGCCTTGTCAGATCAGATCCCACATGACTGCTAGACTGCTTCCTGACTCAGCCCCCACAGCTGCTATGGAGTGGACAGGGCACCTGTGATTCAGCCAACTCAAAAGCATGGTTCTGACACCCTTCATTCAGTGATCCTTTTGGAGCATCTGCAATGGGTATCTCTCCAGGTTTTACTTGAGTGGTTCCAGTAAGCTCACTGCCACTCTAGAAAGCCATTTCCATTTTTAGACAGTTTTAATTATTAGAAGATTCTTTTTTTCCCTTGAGTTAAACTTTTCCTCCTTAAGTGCCACCCATTTATCCATTATCTTTGTACTAAGGCTGATCCCTCTTGCTCATGACAGCCTTTCAAATACCTGAAGACAATATCATGTTCCCTTTTGCTTACTACCTATGTGGCATAAAGGTCACTTAATCCTTCCTGGGCCTCAGTTTCTCAGCTGTAGAGCGAAGAGGTTAGAAGAGATGGTGTCCAAGGTACCTTCCATTTCTAAATCTATGATCCTGTGGTCTTATGTCTTTTCTTGTACAAGGTAAGCATCCCTAGTTCATGGGATCATAGGATTTAAAGTTGAAAGAGACCCTACAGGGGTCTTCATTTTATAATTGAGGTCCAAAGGGAAAGTGACTTGCTCAAGGTCACACAGGTAGCAGAGATGAGACTTAGTCATTCAAGTACCATTTATTAAGCAGCTACTATGTGCCACATGCTCCTCACTCTATGATAAGCTCCTCACTCTATGATAAGCACCAGGAATGCAAAGAAAAGCAAAAACACAGTCCCTGTTATCAAGGAGTTCACATTCTAATGACACAAGTTCAGACACTGTGACTGCTAATATATTTCCTGATAGACTTCTATGAGTCCCTCTGTCTAGCTGCCTACTCTGTTCTATTGCAGTTAACCCTTGCCTTCTACCACCTTGCAGACCAGTGAACACCTTAAAAATGGAATCCTAACTAATGGGAGTCATTGGGCTCCTACTAGAATGAGAAAAGTGACCCTGAAGCAAGAAATTCATTTCCCAAATATCTCTAAACCATAAACTCGAAGACCCCAAGAGCTCTGGTGGGTGAGCCGACCTTGTCTTGACTGGATACAAAGTTCCATCTCACTTAGTAGCCATTTCTCCACCATGACATCACATGAGTTCTTCCATCCTTCCCATCTCCCCTTCATGTGTTGTCTTTCCCCGTTAGAATATAAGCTGCTTGAGGACAGGGACTATCTTGCTTGTTTGTAGTTGTATCCCCAACATTTGACACAGTGTCTGACCCATACATAGTAAACACTTAATAAATGTCTGGTCTATTTAGCCTATCCATCTATCTGTCTATCTATCTACCCACCTATCAGTAGTTATATCATATCATATCATATCATATCAATTTCCATGTCTGTAGGTCTATCATATATATGTATTTAGGTATGTACATCTGCATGTATGTTTGTATCTACCTATCCTCTATATTATCTATCTATCTGTAAACAAATGATAGTGATTTCTCTTTTCACTATCAAACAGACCTTTGAGGAAAATTATCTGTTCTTTGAAGACAACAACAGGACAGTGTTCTTGCTGCCTTTCCATGTAAGTCTCCATCTCCCATCTCCCTTTCTTGGCACTGTCTTTTCCCACATTCAACCCTTAGAATCCCTGCCTTCCTTGCATGAGACCTTTTCTGCTCTCTTCCTTCCCCTCTCCCCAAGCTGCTAGTGCCTTCCCCTGCCTTCCCCAAGCTTCTCTTACATCTACTGTGAATGTATCTTGTATGTACCCATTTATTGCACATTATCTCCTCTGTTAGATTGTAAACTCCCTGAGGGCAGGAGCTATTTTTTACTTTCTTTGTATGTGCCTGGCACATAGTCAATGCTTGCTAAAATGTTTGAGTATTGATTTGATTGATTATTTGAAAACTGCCTTGGGCTCTTTAGAATATACCAATCTGTCACATCCAGTCCTGGAACCACATTTTGAGCAGACCACTGACAAATTGGGGAATGTCCAGAGTGAGGCAAGCAGGATGATAAAAGGACTGGAGATCAAACCTTATGAAAACTGAGAAAGGTAATTAGGGAGCTTGGTCTGGAGAAGAGAATTCCTGGAAGGGTTGGGAGTAGGGAGGGAGCGGTGAGGAGCACACATGACAGCCATCTTCAAGTGTCCAAGGGTCACTGTGCAGAACCAGGCTTAGACTTCCTCTGCTTGGCCCTTGGCCTCAGAACTAGGAGTACAGAATGGAAAATTATGGAGATATTTGGACCTAATATGAGAACCAGTGGATGGCAGTGAGGCACACTGAAGAGAAATCAGGAAGACCTGGGTTTAATCCCTGCCTCTGACACATACTGCTTGCATAATTCTGGACAAGTCACTTAATTTCTCAGTGTTCTCACTCAACTTTCTGAGACTGTAAAGTGCAGATGAGCAACTGCTCTGCATTGCTGGAAGGAATATCCTCATCTGGAATTCCCTATACCAGAGATGTCAACACTCCCTGGTAGACCCCCAAGCCAGAATAAAATGCAACTGGGAAATATTTAACAAAATAAATGAAAATACAATAGAATATAGATAATGTTAATATTTGGTTTTCTAAGAAAATACTTAGTCTACAGGGATCCTGATTATGATTTAGTGGCCCCATTGAGTTTAATTTTCTCTGTCTCTCTGTCTCTGTCTCTCTCTCTCTCTGTCTTTCTCTCTCTCTCTCTCTCTCTCTCTCTCTCTCTCTCTCTCTCTCCCTCTCTCTCTTTCTCCTTCCCTCCCTCCCTCTCTTCTTCCCTCCCTTTTTTTGTCATCATCTCTCTCCCCTTCCTTCCCTTTCTCTGTCTCTCTGTCTCTGTCTCTGTCTCTCTCTCTCTCTCTCTCTCTCTCCCTCTCTCTCTCTTTTTCTCCTTCCCTCCCTCCCTCTCTTCTTCCCTCCCTTTTTTTGTCATCATCTCTCTCCCCTCCCTTCCCTTTCTCTGTCTCTCTGTCTCTCTCTGTCTCTCTCTGTCTCTCTCTGTCTCTCTCTCTCTCTCTCTCTCTCTCTCTCTTTCTCCCCTCTCCCTCCCTTCCCTTTCCTTCTCTCTCCCTCCTTCCCTTTCTTTTTGTCTCCTTTTCTCCCCTTCCTTCCCTCTGTCTCTGTCTGTCCTTGTCTCTCTCTCTCACACACAGACATACATGTGCACACACACACCCACACATACTAAGCCTGAGAGGAAGCCTGTTGTACACTAGGTTGAGGAAGACCTGAGTTTGAGCTATGACTCTGACAATAATACCTGACATTTGCTAGCTTTGTGACCCTGGGCAGGGCACTTAACCACCATTTGCCTCAGTTTCCCCATTGTACATTGGGGATAATAATAGCACCATCTCCCCAGCATTGTTGTGAGGATCAAACAAGCTAACATTTGTCAAGGGCTTTCCAAAGCATGATATAAATGCTAATTATTATTATTAATTATATATTATGTGACCCTGGGCAGTTAAGTCATTTAACTTAAGTAGCTCTCCAAGACTGTTGAGCTGCCAGTCTTCACTGGTAGTGGAACCTGGGGCATTTGAGTGGATGGCTGCATGGGGAAATTCCCCCCATCAGTGAAATCATAAATCCGAACCAAATACCCAAATACATACACAGAGCTTTACATCTTTATTTGTGTTTGGGCCTCACAATAGAAATTCATATGGATGAGCTGTAACCTGTAAGTAGCCCAAAGGGCACAGTTGTACTCTCAGTCCTTGCTTTGGTATTCCTGCCCATGCTCAGCAACCACAGACAGCCTCCCCCTTCTTCTCTCCCCAGCAGTCTGATCCTCTGGCCAGCCCTCCCACTCCTCCCTCCTCTTTAGCCCAACCCAATCCTAGACACATGATTTCGTTCCAGTTTCATGAGTGATCCTTGGCAGGAGGACCCATCTGACACATAATAATAGCTTTATGGATTGTATGAATATCTGTAAAGTATTTTATCTGTGTTAACTTATCATATCTTCACAACTGCTCTGTAACATAGCTTACTAAGTCTATAAATAAAGTCAACACATTTATTAAGCACCTACTGTGTGCCAAGTGGGGCAGCTAAGTGGCACAGTGGATAGAACACTGAGTTCATCTTTCTGAGTTTGATTCCAGCCTTAGACACTTACTAGATCGGTGATCCTGGGCAAGTCACTTAACCATTTGCCTCAATTTCCTCATCAGTAAAATGAGCTGGAGAAGTAAAGGGCAAATCACAAATCTTTGCCAAGAAAGCCCCTAATGGAGTCACAAAGAGTTAGACATGTCTAAATTGACTGCACAACAACAACAGATGTACCAGGCACTGTGTTAAGAGCTGCGACTATAAAAAGAGGCAAAAACAGTCCCTGCCCTCAAGGAGCTCACAATCTAATAATTCTCCAGACAGATAAAGCTGAGCCTGAGAAAGTATGACTTGCCCAGTCCCCCAGCTAGTAAGTTTCTGAAACAGGATCCAACTCAGAACCACCTGACCCCAAATCCCTATGCCACCTAGATGCCACCACACACCCAATAGACAGACCCATGCCAACTCCTATATTTTATGAGGATTATTTAGTACCTCCAATTCAGTGTCCTGATCCAGCCTCCCACCTCCACCCAGAAAAATCAAAATAAAAAAGCCTTTCTCAATTCAGTTCAATTTAACAAGTATTGATCACTCTGTGCTAGGCACAGGAGATACAGAGACCAAAGAGAAATTATTCCCTTTCCCCAGAAGCTTTCATTCTCTCAGAGACAAGATATAAACAAAGGTATGAAGATGGGTTGGGGTCTGGGCCCAGAGCCAAGATGCCCTTGGCCCAATCCCTGAGCTTCCTTGGCCCATTACTATACATACACCAACTCCTTATTTTCCAGCTGCTGACACTATCTTCCTTTCTAACAATCCATGGAATCACTCACTGTTGCCTGCCTTGTCTTTGCTATACCACCTGTTTTCTAAAAGGACTGCAGTGCTCATAAACACACCCCCTTTGGGCTTCTGCTTCTGAACTCTCTCAGCCATAAATAACCCATGAGGAGGCCATATAACCTCAGGGGCTGCTTGTTGGGTCCCACACAATGACTGCAATAGAGAGGGGCCTGGCCTGTGCTGCAGCAGGAATTCTGAGTGCCAACCAGTGCCTTGGCTCTTATTGCTGACCTGAAGGAATTTTAAATCGAGAAAGCAGTTTTTGCAAAGAAAGTACTGGGTTGGGCACGCTGACCTCACTGGGTAGGGAGGCAGGAGGGAAATAAGAATCTTCTTGACTTTCCTGGCCCAATGGGCAATGGAGATGGGGGACAGATGGCTGTTGGGGGCTGACCTCTTAGTGAGACAAGGCAGACAACACTATTACTGTGGCACCCCGCATGGCCCAGGGAAATCAGCAGGTTTCTGCCTCCCTCTCCCAGATGTCCCGGTGTTCAGCGACCCCACTGTGTGTAGGGGTTGGGAGGGTGGGCAGTGAACTGTTAGAATGTTTGACCAGATGGCCTGAGAGTTCCCTCCCAGTTCTAAGATTCTGTGGTTGATTCCTCAACTTTGCTTTCAAGGCTTTTGATAATGTAGCACCAGCAACCCTACCCACCCTTCTCTTCCCTGGCTCTGGAATTCTTTGCTCTAAACAAACCAGTCACTTCTTTTGTCTCTGTCATACACCAACCTTATTCCTGCCTCAGGGACTTTGCTTAGGCTGTGCCCCCTACTTGGCATATCCTCCCTTCTGTTTATGGAAACCCTACCCCTCCTACAAGCTCAAAGTTCACTTCTTTAAGAAACCTTCCCTTACCACACCCTAGACCACAATCTCTACTACCCACCCCACTCCCCAACCTTATTTAAACTCTCCTAGTCTGAATCATAGAGCTAAAGAAGTTGGGAGTGGGAGCTGTAAGAATCTTTACTTCAGGCAGCTTCTCAGAGGCCAGGGGGTTGGGGAATAGGACTGGACATGGTCCTGTGTTAGAGGTAGCACTGGGATATTGGTGTTGATGTACAGACTATGAAGGCCCTAAGAGAGCCTGGAAAAGGTAGTGGTGGGGATTTGCATGATAGTGGCCTGGAAGGGTGGAGGTCAGAAAAAGTTCCTTGGAGAGGTTGAACATGCTCTTGAAGAAGAGGTGGGGTTTTCATAAAGAGAGTAGAGGATATGCCAAGTAAGGGACATAGCTTGAGCAAAGTCCTAGAGATGGAAATGTGTGGCAGAGACATGGGACTGATTCAGATGAAGCAAAGAATTCCAAAGTCAGGTAAGAGAAGGGTAGAGATAAAGTCCCTTCAAATGCTGATCTTCTGGTCTCTGATGCTACTCTTATAGTAAAGCATCAATGACGTAGACCACGTATTATTACACCCATTTTACAGATGAGAAAAACAGGTTCAGAGAGAAGGTAATGGAAAGCACTGTCATGAGAGAGGAAAACCACAACCCTCCACCTCCTGCTCTATCTGGAACACTAGAACCAGGAACCTTTGTCTTTTCCTGTCCTTGAAGAGTTTGAAGTCAAATGGGCAGACCTTGCAGAGCTATATACAGCAAGAAGACAGTGAAGGGTTATGGAAGGAGCATTCGGGAGTTTGAAGTTGGAGGACCTGAGTTCAACTTCCATTTCTCCCACTGTCAATTGGACTAGGATTAGCCTCTAACATGTGGGTGGCTGGAGCCACATAAAGAGGCCAGAGACAGGAGAAGTAGGACACAAACAGAAGTTTAATCAATTTCAGAGTAAGGAGAATGACATTTGCAGATGGAAGCCCCTGAGAAGGGGGGCTTAACATGCCAGGGCAAGGCAGTGCTTTATATACATAAGAGGACTGTACTATGACACAATCATTCTTAGCTGTTCCCATGGCTGATTTCATGCATGGGCAATGCAGGCATTCCTGGGTCCTGTGGGAACCATTCTTAAGTTGATTGTCTCAGGTCTTGGGGGTAATGATTACTCTGCTGGGTGCAGAACCAGAATTCTGTGATAGGAACAGGAGTACAGGAAACAGGGCCTGTGAACATGTCAGATACATGATGGAGGTTGGGCTCTCAGGTCCCTGGAAAATAGTGGGGGGTGGGAATCCCTCAGTGAACACCTGGTGCTAGTCAAAGCAATATACTTTGCAAAGGGTGAAATCATCCAGAGTGCAAAGGATTGTTATGCTAAACTCAGGGCATAGCCTGCTTGCTGGGCCTTACTTCTGGAAACTGGGTGTCTCCAAAATATTTTGACACCACTCACTTACTGTGTGACCTTGGACACGTCATTCATTCTTGTAGACATTTTTTTTATGTATGTAGGAGGATAGCATGCAACCATGTGGTCTCTCTGGTCTTTCTAGCTGTGACTTCCAAGACAGGTCACTAATACCCATATCAGTACTTGGGCACCCTTATGGCTGCACCAGAATCCACACAGATCTTTTTCCATGGCCATCAACAAGGCAAAGGAGGTAGCAGCTATTATGCCTCCCAGAAGAAACCCCCTTTCATTGCTTCTCATACAGACCAGGAGAAATTATAGCCAAGGTCCCTTCTTGTCAGTGTAGGACAGTGTTTGTATTATTGGTTCAGGCAGGGAGATTCCTGGGCCAAGTTTCTTCAGCCTAGGGATTCCTGCTTTAGAGGATGATAATACAGATTCTGAACAGAGAAATTACAATCATTTCACTAATTCATGTTATTTTTTGATTTATCCAGTCTGAACTCTAATTGACTGCTTTTCTAACATCCTCCCATAGGGGGTGGGGAGAGGACAGTTCCAGGAGGAGGCAGCCATTTTCAGTGCCTGGATGGCCTGGGTTGTAATTAGAGTGAGCTCCCCACCCCCCAACTTCATCTCCCATGGCTCATTAAGGACAGATCTTACCAAATAGGGTTGAACAGTAGTTTCCTGAGATTTGGGCCTACAGAGGAACCAATTCTAGGCAAAAGAGGTAAGCTATGGAAGTTTATTTTAGTTCTCTGTTCTCAGAAGCTGGAGAAGAAAATGGAAAACCTCTCCAGTATCTTTGCCAAGAAAATCCCAAATGTGGTCATGAAGAGTCAGCCACAATTGAAAAACAACAGCCTCTTCCATTCTTCCTTTTACAGAATGTTTAAATAAAGGAGAGGTATGAGCCTTAGAAAAAATGAGTCCTAGATAGGTGAAGATGAGTTTGGAGAAGGAATTGGGGAGCAAAGAAGAAGGGGTGCCAAGGAAAGCCCTGAGTATCCAGGCTATATTGGGTGATGGAATAGATAGATAGCTGTACTTGGAATGAGAAAAACCCAAATTCAAATCCTAACTCAATCACTTACTAGCTGTGTGACCCTACATAGATCACCGTAGCAGCTTCAGTTTCAACATATGTAGGAATGAGAACAATGAACGCTAAGGTCTCTTCTAGTTCTAAAGAGATTGTTTCTAGTATACTGGGGCAGAACTATAACCAAAGTATCTCTCTGGCAGGGCGCTAGCATCTAGGGGTGAGGAATGAAGTAGTCCTTTGACCTTCTGTCCCCTCCCTCATTGGGATAGTGCCACTTTAAGGGATCTGTCCTTTTCTCAGTACTACCTTCCCATACTGCTATACTCTTTGCATACCACTTTCTCTCCCTCTCTGTCCCTACCTCCTCCCAGTAACTGAGGATGAGTTCTACAGTGGACAGGCTAATAGCCCATTTCTTAGAATGACTGCAACAAACTGGGAAAGGCTATCCTTTCTACTGTCCCTCCTACTCCCCTAATATATTTGCTACAGGTCCCAGAATGGCTAGTTATAGCTGTAGTTGTCAGGAGGAGATATAAAAGAGGGAGCTTCTGAAGACAGACTTTGTCCATTTCACAATTTTTTCAAGACTTTGTCCTGCCCTTACCTATCCTGCATCTTTAGTCACATGTTTCAGGAAGCTTCCCTCTCCATTCAACCCTCCCCAGGCAGCCAGCTCAGAGAAAACAGTAATGCCCCCAAAGATCTCATTCATTTCTTGGTCAATGAGCCTTTAGGAAAGGAGGGGGGAGAAGGAAAGTGGTCCTGGCATGCTGATGAGACTCAGGTGGAGGCAACGTCTGCCGCAGAATTTGCACCTGTGGTACTGACATAATGAGGGAAAATCCATTAATGCCTAAGAAATATACTCCCCCACATCCCTATAGCTGTGAAATCACATTTGTGAAAAAAACAAACTTGAGGTCTGCTCCAAAGCAAAAGAAGAAAGAAAAAATTACATGTCTGGGTTCACAAATTGCCTAATGCCTATAATTGGAGAGAAGGAACAGGCTCTCAAGGGAAATAAATGTATTAAAGCATCAATGGGCTAGCAGTCAGACCCACTGGAGTAAGTAGAAAGGGGAGCTCAGTCATCTCACCCAGAGACTGGTGAAGAAACATATGGGCTAGATTGATGTTGCATTGTGATAATAATAAATAATCATGATATTAACAATGATTATAACAATGCATTATTCATTTGGCCCCTTTTCCCCTCTAATAATATAATGGAGGAAGTTAGGTGACTCAGTGGATAGAGCGCTGGGCCTGGAGTCAGAAAGGCCTGAGTTCAAAACCAGCTTCAGACTTAATCTAATGGAGCAGGGAATGACAAACCACTCTAGTATCTTTGCCAAGAAAATACCGTGGACAGTACTAGTGTGATATTGTCCACAAGGTCATGAAGAGTTGGACACCATTGAGCAACAACAACAAATAGCATTTATATAACATTTTAAGTTTTGTGAAGCCCTTTATACATGTTATCTCACTTGAGCAGGGAGGGAGGTAGACAATAAGTATTTGTATAGCCCTGGTCTTGCCCAGGGTTATACAGTTAGTAAAGGCTAGATTTGATCCCTTTTGTTCTTTTGATTCATTTGTTCTTTGGAGTGTTAGGCAGTTAATATTTTATGACAAAGACTTGGAGGTTTTAGTGGACCCCAAGTCCCATATGTGTTGAGCACATGACACAAATCTGACCTATTTTAGGAAAGACCTAAATAAGAAGAAAGAAGAAGGCAATCAGGGTGATGAGAATTGAGGAGATGCTGTATAAAGACTGAGAGATTTTGGTGTTTCAATTATAGAAGAAAAGACTTGGAAGGGACATGAGAGGTGTCTTTGAAGGAGAAGGATCAGACTTGCTCTCTTAGCCTGCTGGCAATATGTAGATGCCATCCAGAGGCAGATTTTGCCTCAGTCAAAAAAAAAGAAGACCTTCCTAACCATTAGAGCTCTTCACAAGAGGTATGGATTGCCTTTAGAGAGAGTGAGTTCCCTGTCACTAGAAGTATTTAAGCAGAAGTTGGATGACCATTTGAGATATTATAGAAGGGGTTCCTGCTCAGGTATTTGGTTGGACTAGATGTCCTCTGAGGTCCATAATAGGCTCTGAGATTTTGTACTCCTAGGATTCAAGAAGGGTTTCAGTATCTATATGGGGAAAGCAGTTTCTGATTTGCAGGTTGGGTCTCCTAGTCTTGGTTTTCACTCCAAAGACCTTTTCACCACTCACTCTATGATTGATAGGCCACATTCTGTGCTCAGAAGTCTCCCTCAAGTCTGAAGTTTTAGACATTTTGATCGAAGGAACTATTAACCTGACATTGACTGAGGTATCAGAAAAATTATACAACCAGCCTAACTTGTCCTCTGGCTTCAGGAAAAAATAACATGAAGATCAGGAGGGCATAGTGTTTCTACCAGGGAGAAGCCAGAGAAATCATCAAGCCCAATGCCCACATTTGAAAGATGGGGAAACTGAGGCCCAGAGATAGAAGGGAACTCAAAGTTCCATGATGAACTGGCCTTGTAGTTAGGAGGACTGGGTTCCCATTTCTGCCCCTGACACATATAGACGGGTTGTATGATGCTGAGTAAATCACTTAACCATTCAGTATCCCAGAAAGCATTCTAAGGCTGGAAAATTCAGAGCAGTTGGAGATCTGTGTTGGTAGAGAAATCCTCATTTGGAGCTCTCTATACTGGCAAAATCACAAGTCCATACCACTTCTTTCATCCATCCCCCCAAAAAAGGGTCATAGATTTAGATATGGAGGGGATCTTGGAGGTCCTCTGGCCCAACCCTCATATTTTATAGATGAATAAACAGACCCAGAGAGTTTAGGCCACTTGCTTTCCCTTTCCTTCTCCCTCTCCCTCTCCAACATTCCAAGGAAAGGTATCCAGGCATTAGAGGATGTCCGATGGTTTCTAGTTCTTCCTTTAATAGGCTTCTCCCAGTCTCCTGGGACCCCATCTTCAGACCAAATGTAGTCAGAGTTAATTTCCATCAGCCTGAGGGCTCAGCCCAAGGGGCACAGCGATAAGGGACCTGAGGCAGCAGATTCGACATGCAATCCAGGAGTGCCAGGTCAGCATGTTCCCAAAGTAAATGACTCACATAGCAGGCTGTAATTCCAACAGAGAGGACAGTGCCTTGAATATCAAAAGAACAAAAATAATGACCTTGCTAGGAACAGACCATCCTGGTCACTGCGAGCCAAGTGACCCACCAGAGCGACCAGGCAAGGGGCTAGTGGAGGCCACTAGGATCGATGGGACTAAGGAATGGGAAATAGTGAAGAAGTGCTTTTAATTTTGCCCTCCTGTCTCAACTCCACCTCCTGGATTCCCCGGCTTCCTTCAAGACTCTCCCCACCTTATTCAGGAGACTTTCTCCTGCTTCCTCCTCACACCCCCCTCTCCTCACCCCACTGCTAGTGCCTTCCCTTCTAAGAATGCCTTTCCATCTACTCTCTAGATATCTTGTAGGTACAGACTTGTTGATGTGTTGTCTCCCCCATTAGAAGATGAATTCCTTGATTTGTAGGGACCATGTTTTGCATTTCTTTGCATCCCCAGTGTCTGGCACAGCAGGAAACACTTAAATTCTTGAGAACTGCCTATTGATTGACTGTCTGTTCAGAGGGGAAAGACAAACTAATTCTTCCCATTCCTCAACTGCCCCTTTTGCTTTAGGATTGGGAAATAATGGAGGGAAATGTGGAGTGAGTATGCATGCCTGAGACTGTGTGTGTATGTGAAAGAGAGAGAGAGAGAGAGAGAGAGAGAGAGAGAGAGAGAGAGAGAGAGAGAGAGAGAGAGGTGGAGGGGGTGGAGACAAAAACAAAAGGGAAGCAGGAGGGGTTATGCAAGGCACTGAAATAGAAATGAGGGAAAATTGTAGAGAGGGATTGAGAAAGGTGATTGGGAGGGAGAATTGAGGGAATTAGAGAGGAGGAAAAATTGGGTAGAATTTGGAGAGGGATGTTTGAGAGTAAGATGATGATTAAGGGAGGTTGAGGGGACTGGGAAGAGAAGATTAGGAGGAATGCATTGAGAAGGGGAGAATGATTTGAGAAAAGGAGGACTAGGTATGGAACATGGGGAAAGGGAGGATGGAAGAGACTGAGAGGGAGAACTGGAAGGAGGAATGCTAGAAAGGCAGAGAAGAGAAAGTAGAAGGATAGGATTGGGAGGGAGAGTGCTGAGTTTTTCATTCTAGTTCCAAAGCAGGGAAGTCACATAAATGCCTGATGACACCCCCACACCCCCCCACACACACACATACACACATTCAACCTATTTCTGCCCTGATGCTCTCCAAAGGACAAGGCGTTAGGGCCAAGTGATTGCATGGCTATTCTTGCATTTACTCTAACAAGTCAGTCAATACATTGGTCAATGAACAATTATTAATTCACATTATTGCAAATTTGGGGGTAATTTGAGTGTGGCCCTTTATGGGGTCATACTGACTCTAGCTACTAGCCTCTGAGAAGGAAGTCAGACAAAGGCATCCAGAGGTAATTGTTAATTTGCTGAAGACCAAGAGGTTTTTGTGATCTGCAAGCTTAATGAGTCCAATGTAATGTGCCCCCCACAAAAAAAAAGAACGCGCTTTTAAGATATATTAAGAAAAACACAGTATCCAAGATAAGAAAGATAATAAGACCCATTGTACTCAATCCCAGGGAAATCACATCTGGAGTACCCTTGTTCATTTGTCACCACCGCACCTCAGAAAGGACATTGAGAATATCAAATGAAAGACAGAAAGAAGTATTTATAAAGCACTTACGGAGTCCCAAGCACTGTGCTAAGTAAGCACTGTGGATAGAAATGCAAAAAGGAAATAGTCACTTCCACTAAGAAGCTTACAGGGGGAGACAAACATAAGGGAGTAGAAGCCAGGACAGCTAGGTGGTGCCATAGTGCACAGAGCACCAGAATCAGTAAGATTCATCTTCCTAAGTTCAAATCTGGCCTCAGACACTTGCTAGCTGTGTGACTCTGGGCAAGTCACTTAACCCTGTTTGCCTTAGTTTCCTCATCTGCAAAATAAGCTAGAGAAGGAAATGGTGAACCATTCCAATATCTTTGCCAAGAAAATCCAAAAGGGAATCATGAAGAGTAGGACATGACTGAACAGCCAGAGGAGGATGCTCTAGTATGGGAAGTGACAAAGCTGATAAATGGAACAATGGGGCAATCAATTCATGTGCCCTTTCAAGAAGCAAAGGTATTGTGGCTACTTGAGTAAGAGGTAGAAATGATAGGAGAGAGAGGAGACAGGGAAGGAAATGACCAGAGTAAAGAAAGGGGGTCTGGGGCTGGGTGGATATAGTGAGCTCCTACCAATCAGGACAATATGGCTGGAGAGGGCAGCAAAAATCCAGGCAGGGGGATGGGAAATGATTAGGTGGAAAAGCGTGACCAGGATGGAAAAGGGACTAAAGACTGTTTCATATAAAGTTTGGTTAAATGACGTGGGGATGTTTAACCCAATAAAAGAAAACTTTAGGGTCAGGTGGAAGTGTAAGGGGCAAGAATGTGAGAGCTGCCTTCAAGTATGTGTGGAAGATGAATTGGATTTATTTAATCTGGTCCCAGAAGACAGAGCTCAAAACAACAGGTGGATACTGCAGGAAGTCAGGAGTCAACTTGATGTCAGGAAAACTTCCAAATAGTTAGAGTTATCCAAAAATGGAATAAGCTGCTTTGAGAGATAATGAGTCAGCCAGCAGAAGGTGGATGGATGACCAACCTGTCAAGGATGCTAAGGGAGGATTGAGATGGGGGTTGGGTTAAATGCTCTCTGAGGCCCCTTTCAGCTCTGAAATTCTATGAGAGAGAGAAATTTTGAGGCATAAAGAAGGGGAGTTGAAGGTATTCATGTTGGAGGACTTTGATCTCAGCAAAGTAGGAGGAGAGGTCAGCTCCTGGGTTGGCAGGCTGGGAGAATTAGCAGCTCAAGGAGTAAAGGTTTGGAACAAATAGCCACAGTGGGGAATGTAATAGGTAGTCATAAAGGGATGGAGCAAAAGACTGCTAAGTAGCAAAGAGGGCCCAACTGAAGTTAAAGAAGAAAATTTGGGACAAACCCAGGCAGCATTATTTGGTGCTTGGTGGAGGCAGGCAGAGAGGGAACAGCAGATAATAGTTTCCTAGTGCTGGTAATTGTCAAAGTAAATACAGTGAAGGCTCATAGCTTCCCTTCACCTAACCTCATTCTTTATGTGTTGAGCTCATTAACTTTCCTAAAACACTACTTCCAATATGTCCCATCCCTTCTCAAAGATCTTATATGGCTCCCCATTGCCCATAGAACAAAGACCAAACTACTGATAAATGCATTCAGGGCCTGTCATAATCTAGTTCAATACTACCCTTCCTGGGATATCATATATATTGTTATCATAATACACTTCTACTGAATGCTGACTATGTTTGGAATGAGTAGCTTGCTCTAACCATGGTGACTTATTCATTTCTCTTAAAGTGTCTCCAAACATGCTTCATGGCCCTTCACGATGAGGATGGGAAAACAGGCCCTGATGGCATATCTTCATCTCAAATGTCAGACTTAGACTGTCAACTCAATTCCTTAGGAAATTGGGAACCATTGAAAGCTTTTGAGTAAGGGAATGATGTGATCAGTGTTGATTAATTAGTTCAATGATGTTTTTCTGGCTCAACCACCAGCACAAGTGCTGCCATCACAATTTGGTTAAGGTGAGATTTAGCTTTTTTCTTATTCAGGATAATCTCAGTAGCATCAGGAGGAATCTGACTCCCTCAAAGGTGGGCCACAAGAGGGGACTTGACTTTACTTGGTTCCACTCTGGAGATTTCTAATTTAAATCAATGAGGGCCTCAATTAAATCCAGGGTCTCACGGCTTCTCCCACTTCCTTTCACCTTGTATTTTGTAAGAATATAATTTTAGACTCTCCAGATGCCATGTTTTTTCATCTTTCCAACTGACTCTTTGTAGAAATGGAGTAACAGAAGTGCCATTTATCTATTTAATAAAAAGATCAAAAGAAATGAAGCCAACTGTGACCTGGACCCCTAGTTAGGAATCCTGGTCCAGGAGCAAAAGCCCTCACTTCCCCTGTTCCTCAAGTCTACCTAAGGAATCTGTTCTTGTAATGGAACCAGGCATTAGAAAAGAAGTTTATTCTAATTTTTTAGGGGAAATGAGAGCTATGATATATTTTATAGCAGAACATCTCCAAGCCCTATGGTTTGAAGAAGTCAATTGACTCAACTCTTGGCTTTCATTAAGATCCAAAGACTCAGGCCAGATAGCTCTCTCCTTCCCTGATTGTTTACAACCTCTCTTGCTCTCCCTCCCAGGTTTTCTTGAAGGAAAGTGGTAGGGATAGTGGCTAAGGAAGTCTTCAGAACAAAGGGCAGATTTGGTTCCTTTGACAGATCCTGATACCACCTACTTCCTGACTTTGGCAGGAAAATGGTCTTCGAAAGGCAGGTGTGTGGGCTGGGGAACCATTCATATCAGCCTCCCCCGGACCTCTCAGGAGATTACAAGAGGCAATAGAGGGGCATCTGGTTAGATGAAAAAAAGATCTCAGCTACCTTTGCATAAGGAAGCTTTTGGGAGGCAGACTCCCTTTTATGAGGCTCTAACTTCTTTCCATACTGATTGCTGCATTGCTCTCCCCTCCCTAATGTATTTTATGGTCCAGCCAAACTGATGGACTTCATGTTTTTTGTACGTTAACATTCCATCTCCCACCTTTACAACTCTGCACAAGCTGTGCCCCATACCTGAAATGCATTCCCTCTTCCCCTGTGCCTCTTAGAACACCCAGTTTCCATTAAGCCTTTCTCACTAAACCTCTCCTCCCAGTTGTTAGTGCCACTGCCCTCCCCCAACCCTGCCCCCAGGAATTACTTTGTACTTATTGTTATATGTTTTGTATCACCTTATCTGTGTATCTTTTGTTTCCTTCCAGTAGAATATTAACTCTTTCAAGGCAGGTAGTGTTTTGTTTTTGTCTTTGTATACCAAATATGGAGGCAACTAAGTGGTTCAGTGGATAAGAGGGCTGGGCCTGGAGCCAGGAAGTCCTGAGTTCAAATCCTGCCTCAGACACTTACTAGCTGTGTGACCCTGGGCAAGTTACTTAACCTCTGTTTGCCTTAATCCACTGGAGAAGAAATAGCATGGGGACCCCAGTATCTTTGCAAAGAAAACCCCAAGAACAGGGCAGGCATGCTATGGTCTATAAAGTCACACGACTGAACAACAACAATATACTAAATACAGTGCCTGGCACAGCGTCTTGTATACAGTAGGGGCTTAATTTAATTGAAGGAATTGGAATTCATTTACCTCCTAGCATTTCATTCATCTTGCTAACATGCCTTTTTCTAACATGCCTTTCTGCCTCCTTGCATCACAGAACCACAGGGTGAGGGAGCTTTAAAGGGACCTTACAGATCATCAAATGCTGAAGATGTGTCATGGGGCCCTGAGTTCAAAGGAATGTTTGAAATCATTTGGTCCCCTTCCTTCATTTTGCAAATAAGGACACTGAGGCCCAGAGGGGCAGTAGTTTCCCCAAGGTTGCACAGTTTGTTGATGATATTTCTGTGACTAGAACCAAGGTCTTCCGATTCCTAGTCCAGCAGTCTTTCTACTGTTAGGAGGTCAGAGTGGAGAAATGTAGGGAATGAGGTAGAGGCTGACCAAAGGTTTTCACTGGTGACCATAGCCACTAGTGGCTCTCTGCTTGGGTCTACGGGGTATCCAGGAGGAAGACTCAGGACAGTACACTCCCCCTCCAACTCTATCTTTCTTTTTCCTCTGGATTTCAATATGCGAGCAGTAATTCTGCTGAGAATGTGTGAAATCAATGAGGCCAAAATTTATGCATCTGTTTACATAATTGGCACGGTCTGGGCCATTGTCAAATAGCCCCAGGGAGTTGAACAAGAGCTCAAGCAAGAAACATTCATTAAAACTCATCCCAAGGAATCTCCCCTTTTCTTTCCTTTAGTAAAGCACTAGAAAACATGGGGCTAATTTCTCCGCAACACAGCAGGGTTGAAAGAACTGGGGAAGAGGAGACTTTGGGGGGCCATAATACCTGTCTTCAAATGCATGAATGGCCGGTATGTAGAAGGGAGATTACACTTGTTCTACTTGGCCCCAGAAGGCAGAATTAGAACCAATGGGTAGAGATTACTGGGAGGCAGACTTGGGCTCAGTGAGAGGAAGAAACGCTTGATAATTGGAGCTGTCCAACAAGGGGCTAGGATGCTACAGGAAGTGGCAAGTTTCTCATCACTGAAGGTGGTTCAAGATGATCAGCTCTCAAAAGAGGTTCAAAGGGCATAGGTGTGTCTATTCAGGAAGAAAGCTGCACCAGATGACCCTGGAAATCCCATCTAGCTCTAAGCTTCTATGACTCTATGGTACGAAGGGAAGAAAAACCTCTTTCTTGAATATTCTCATCTCTAAATTATTTCTAAGATACTTTCCATTACTTCACACTTAATACTTTCCTTCCTTCTTTCTCTCCCTCCCTTCCTCTCTCTTTCCTTCCTTCTTTCTCTCCCTCCCTTCCTCTCTTTCCTTCCTTCCTTCCTTCCTTCCTTCCTTCCTTCCTTCCTTCCTTCCTTCCTTCCTTTCTTCCTTTCTTCCTTTCTTTTTTCCTTACTTTCTTCTTTCTTTCCTCCTTTCCTCCCTTCCTTCCATCTCTATCCATCCACCCATCCGCTCTCCACCCATTCAATCCCACTTCTAACTGGTATAGAAGGTTTAAAACCTGCTCCATTTTCCAACTTGGGCTAATTTGGCCCTCCTTAGGCAGCTTGATGACCCTCTGCTCATTTCATTTTTCATCCCATGATATTAGTGCTAGACGTAATGCAGATGATTGACAAATTGTGGCCCTACTGAAGCTCAGAAATCCTAAACTCAAATAATCCACCAGCCTTGATCTCTTTTAGCAAGGATTTTATGCATGTGTCACCACATCTCTTTTAATAGCACACCTTCTGCCTTGGAATTTCTTGCCTCTCAGTAGATTCATCCATCTTCCTTCTAACACTTTCTGGATCAATGGATCTCAATTGTGATCCCCAGATCACTAAAGTCACTAAAGTAATCCAGTCCAACTGCAAGCCAAAGTATTAATCTGTTCTATAGTCTTCCTTGGTTGAATGCTCTCTGCTAGATGACTCAATGCCTCCCAATGTAGTCTAGCCTCCTCTGGTTTGAAAAAAAAAATTAGTTATAAAGACAAAGTCATGTTTAGGCATAGACAGAGAAAATAATAATGTCATTTAAAGGAAAGCCTCTCCAACAACTCCTACCTTACCTGCTGTTTGGTGTCTGAAATCTCTTCAATAGGGATAAAACCTCTAATTCTACAAGGTTCAAAGGCGAATGGTAGGAAGAAAAGGAGACCCAGTGGCATAAAATGAACTGAAGGTATAAATAATAGGGCTAGAATCCTGTCCTGAGAGAAAGCACAAGGTAGGAGGGAAAAAGGGAATACTTAAGGCAAAGATGAACTTTCCCTCCTTTAGAGCATTGATGAAGGCTGGTTCTCACAATGATGACTGAAGTTGCTTTATTCAAAAGCAATTTGCAGATGTTCCTCAGCATCAAATACAGCAAACACACACACACACACACACACACACACACACACACACACACACACAGAGTATCCATAAAAGAATGTAACCACAAAAAGAAGTTATTCTTAAGACCAAAGGTTTAGGCAGTGGTCATAGATGCTTCCCATTGGATCTATAGATGGACAATGCTAAATAAAATGTCTCCCAACTGTCAAGGGAATGAATGCATTTGTGGCTTCCAATTTCCCCATGCTTCTTCATGCCCTGGGCACCAGATACAGAACAGCTTGATCACCATCAACAAGCTTAGCATTAATGTCTGCTAGTGCACGTACTTCCAGTACCCTTTGGTTCATTTCTTTTCAGGGACCCATTAAGAGTTATCATTCACCAGGAGTTCATAATGTCAAGTCAAAATCCTTAAAGCTATGAGAAAACTGAGAAGGCATCTAGTCCCACCCATATCTGAAAAAGAATCTACTCTACAAAATATTCAACAAATATCCTTCCAACCTATCCTCAAAGAACTTCAGTGTGGAGTAATTCACTGCCTCCTGAAGCAGACTATCCCACTTTTAGATATCTCTGATTGTTAATGAAACCTACATTGACTGCTTTTCAAGACTCCCCTGACTCCACCTCACCACTTATTATTCATAATTCTGTCCAAAGGAGCTATGAGAACTGTGTCTCATCTCTCTTCCAAATAAGAGTCCATCAAATATTTGAAGACAGATATCGTGTCTTTCCTCAGTCTTCTCTACACTAAATGTCCCTTCTTCTTTCAATTGATCTTCATATGAGTTGATCTCTGGTTTCCTAACCTTTGGTTTCCCTTCTCTGGATACTCTCTAGCTTATCAATGTCCTTCTCAAAATGTGATGTCCTGAATTGAACACAATACTGTTCAGATGTGATCTGAACAAGATACAGTACAGAAGGAACTAGTACTCCCATCTTTCTAGAAATCATCTCTTTCTAACCATAAACCAAAAACATCCTGAGATCTTTTTTAGACAAACTGTAGTCTGGTCTCATCTTCCCTACATTATAACTATAAAGTTGATTATTTGAACCTATGTCAAACTTTACATTTATCTCTAGTAAATTTCATCATGCCTTTCCTCTGGTTCTTTGCAGAATTTTCACACTCTGCATAGTCCTGTGGTATCTGCCCTTCAGTCAATTTACTGAATCACAATTCCAGACTTAAAAAAGACCTGTGAGGTCATATTCCAACTTGAAAAAAAAATCTCTGTCACAAAATCCACAGTTTCTAGTGATCCAACTTTTGTTTGAATAGATTTTGTTTAAGAATGTAATACTTCCCCAAACAGTCCATTCCACTTTGAAACAGTTCTTTTTTATTTCTAGTCCAAATTTACCTCCTTATAACTTTTACTCACTTCTATCTGCTATCTGCTCTTAGGGTTCAAGGAAAAGAAATCTAATTCTTTTTCCACACAAGAGTCATTCAAACACTTTTTTGTTTTTGGCTCTCCTGGAAAAGAAACATTAATTAAAATGTGCTATGTGTGTATTCTTACACTCATGCTATATTATTCACATAATATGATTATCAAACTCATACGATCAATCACAGGTTCAGAGACAGCTCTGGGAAGGACCTTGAAAGTCATCTGGTCCAACTCCCTCATTTTATGGATGAGAAAACTGAGGGTCATAAAGGGAGGGCTACTTGCCTACAGTCACACAGCTATTAAGGAGGAGAGTAGTGATTAGGTACCATAGTGCATAGAACAATTGGTCTGGAGTCAGGAAGACTCATCTTTCTCAGTTTAAATCTGGCCTCAGATAGTTCCTAGCTGTGTGACCCTGGGCAAGTTATTTAACTTTGCCTCAGTTTCCTCATCTGTAAAATGAGCTGGAGAAGGAAAAAACAAACCACTCCAGTATCTTTGCCAAGAAAACCCCAAATGGGGTCATGAAGAGTTGAACATGACTGAAAACTGAACAACATGATTAGAACTCAGGTTTATTGATTCAAAATCTAGTGCTCTTCTCTTGTACTTTCCTGCCTCCTAGACTCATTGAGACACAAAATGTCAGAACTGAAAGAGACCTTAAAAGTCAGCCAATTCAAGCCACTCATTTTATAGATAAGGACATTGAAGCCCAGAGAGGAAAATCGATTTTCCCAAGGTCACCCAGGGAATGAGTGTGGGAGCCGGGCTCTTTCCACTACAACTGATCAACTCTCATTCCTATTATCATGAACCCAGAACTTCACTCTCCATCAAAGAGTAACCTGTTTCAATCAAACACACATATCTATATTGCCCTAGAGTTTCTTTTGTGTGTGTGTGTGAATATATGTATATATGTATATATCTGAATATATGTGTATATGTGTATATGTATGTATGCGTGTACTCAGACAGACAGATAGATAGACAGACAGATCTGGGGGAGGAAGGCTGAGGGTGCAGTGTGAACATTGCCAGTTGACTTCTATGACCAAATGGTGAAAAAGGCCCTTGGCAGCTTAGGCTGTGATTACATGATTATGAACATCTCCTTCCCTCCCCAAAGAGAGAATTACAAGCTCTCCATTGAGGATTCTGAGTCCTATTTTCTTTTTTATTTCTATGAACACTGTCATTTACTACCAAGCTCAATGATTATGTTCAAGATATCATAAATCTTCATTCTCTGAAACAGGAATGAATTCAAGTTGCTTTGGGAGGGATGAGGCACATCACGTTGGTCTTCTCATTATAGCCTTGGTGGTGACTGGTTGGGAATTCAGACTTACATCCAGGGGCAGAGCCAGATCACAGAACAGGAGTACTTGCCAATCCATTCCACTTACAGTGGCCGAGATAGCCATCAGTCCAAGATTGATGGCTCGCCAGGGTGGCTTTCTAACATTACTCTGCTCTGTTGTGTAGGGTTCCTCTCAATGATTCACGGCCCTCATGGTGATTAGGAGAAAAAATTGAGAAATACATGTTTACTCAACTTCTGCGCTTGATAGAAAGCGAAACACACACCATTAACTATAAAAGTAGGATTAAGACAACAGAGTGTTATTTGCAAGTGATAAACAGCAGTGGCACCAACATAAATATGTATAGACAGCATAAATCTGGGTGGCAAATGAGTAGTTCTGCTGCTATTAAAGTTCTGTTCATAAATATTTGACTGGTGTGGGAGGATCCTCACTTTCACACGATTCATCTCCATGGCACTGGCCTCAGCAATAATGGGCTAAGTATATCTGCGTGCAAGAAACAAAGAGAAAAGGACAAGAGGGCAGAGTAGGCAACCTGGTTTGTGATAAATGGAAGCAACAGAGATTATGTAGCCTCATCTGCTAGCAGCTAACATAGAGGTGACTAACCCATACTAAAGCTAAACAAACAATGTCCAGTGATCATACAGTCCAAGCTGGGACCAGAGGCAAGCTGGGTTTGAAGAACTTGTGAAACTAAAGGTTCCATTTGGCCCAGATCTAGACAAGTGCAAGATGTCAGGAATTGGTCCATTCCACGTATCACTCCAACCCCAAATGAGGCCAAGTTGACAATCGTGTGGTGAGTCAGAATTAGTGATGAGCTTCTGCCAAAAATATACTCTCCACCCCACCCCAAGAGGCCATGAATTTTCAGTTGTTAAGACTGGATGGCTTAAACAACTAATTACTTAACCTTCTGCATTGGTTCC
Organism: Gymnobelideus leadbeateri; assembly: GCA_011680675.1. Classification (NCBI taxonomy): domain Eukaryota; kingdom Metazoa; phylum Chordata; class Mammalia; order Diprotodontia; family Petauridae; genus Gymnobelideus; species Gymnobelideus leadbeateri. Next base: position 699,084 of record WOXC01006172.1, read on the forward strand.
TCCTTTGCCTGGGAAATGTGGAGTTCTGATGTGCCTGGAGGCAGGAGATGTGATTTATTACTCTTTATCTAGGTTAGATTGTCTCCATAATTGATTCTTGGTGGAATCATTTCTGCCTCATTTTTCCCACCTATAACATGGAGACAGCTATGTCCACCTATGGGTGGGGCCATTTCACTGGTGGCCAATGGGACTTGAATGCTATTTTATAACTGCTAATAAATCTTTCTTTTCCCCTCAGCTGTCAACATTTCCTGGGAGACTTGAAGGATATGTCAGTGTGGTGTAGTAAAAGGGAGTCAAGATCTGGTTTTAAACCATAGTTCCTTACATTCTTTGTGATCTTAGGCAAATCATTTAGCCTGAGCCTCAGTTTCCTCATCTGTCAAATGAGGGATAACACTCCAAGGTCCTTTCTAGCTCTAAATTTTTTTGTGAATTATCAAGCAAAACAGGGTTAGATGCAAGGAAACTCCATTTTAAAAGGGATGGATTTTTTAGACTCTTCCTTCCTTCTCCCTCTCCTTTCATACCATCCTGTTATCAAGTCCTTCTAGGCGATTCCATCTTGGCAATTTCACTCACATTTCCCCCATTCTCTCTATTTTATCTGCCTCTGTCTTGCTGCAGGTTTCATTACCACCCACATAAACTAGGAGGCAATAGCTTCCTAGCAGATCTTTTCTTTCCTCAAGCAGAGTAGATAGAGATCTGCCCTCAGAATCAAGAAGACCTGAGTTCAAATCTTCCCTCTGATAATTAATTAACTGTCTGACCTTTCTAAGCCTCAAATTTTTCATCTGTAAAATGAAGGTTTAGGACTACCTATGATTCCTGGTAGGTTCAAATCTTGGATCCTTTCTGATCCACTTTTCAAACTACTATCAGAATAATCTTGCTAATGTGGCAATCTAATGACATTACCTCTCTTCTGAAAAATCTGTGGCTTCCTATTGCATCCCAAGAAAGGTTGTCCAATATTTGCCTTTGCCCAACATTAAAAATTCCCCATAATCTGGGGAATATAGTTTCCCAGCCTTAGCCCATGCTATTCCCCTCCCCACATTGCATTTTCCACCCCAACTGGACTGAACTGTAACTTGTATCCTTCAAATTCCCTATCTCTGTTCAACTCTTCAGCTCAACTTTTGAGCCCTTTCCTATCACTTAAAGACAGCTAAACATCTCCTCCTTCCAATCTTACATGCTCTCTGATCTCCCAAAGTGTGCCTAGAATACCCTTGGCCCCTTCTTCAACTGTCGAATTCCTATCACTTAAAGGCCAACTGAAATGCCTCCTTCTTCAAGATTTACCTGATCCCTGCTTCCCATTCATAAATATCTTCTCTCTCAGAATTTGGACAATGCTTTCCACCTTCCTAATATAGCTATGGCATGGGGGCTTGTGTTGTATTGGAGAAGGAGGTGACTTTGGTGTTAGGGTGACCTGGGTCCGAGTTCTGACTCTGATACACATTGGTTATATGACTAGGCAAGTCATTGACCATTTTAACGTTTGATCAACTGTCTAAGACTCTAGTTGCAGAGAAGGCTCTTATTGGCACTGGTAGAAGGGGTTTCTACCCTGGAGGTTCCCAATGCTGATAAAAGCATAGACTGGACCCCAGAACATTTAAAATGTAGTATTGCGTACCATGATGACCAATTTTTGTAATTTATTTCCCTGCAGTCATATTTAGCATCCAAATGAGATTATTGTACCTAATACCCCCACAAGCTTCTCCTGCCTGGCTCTGAGCCTGGCTTGCACAGCTTGAGTTCAGTTCCATTCAATAAAGGCCATGTTCAAAGCTCTGTATTCTCCACTGGGAATACAAAGATAGATATGACACAGCACATGCTCCTAAGGGTTTTATGTCCTTATGGAGGAAATATATATTTACACAAATAATTCTAATGAGAGAGAGAGAGAAATGGAGAGAAGTGTAAAGAGAGTGCTATGAGATCTCCGAGGAGGGAGTGATTACTGCCACTTTCATACTCAGGATCATGGGGTCAATCACCAAGAGGTTTTTAAAGCACTTACTATGTTCCAGCACTGTGCTGGGCACTGGGGATACAGAGAAAGAAATGAAATAGTCACTGGCTTCAAGGAACTTACATTCTATCAGGGAGATAGCATGTATACAGATTTTTGTTGTTTTGTTTCAGTCCTGCCCCACTCTTCATGACCCCATTTGGGGTTTTCTTGGCAGAGATGCTGGAGTAGTTTGCCATTTACTTCTCCAACTCATTTTACAGATGAGAAAACTGAGGCAAATAGGGTTAAGTGACTTGCCCAGGGTCACACAGCTAGTAAGTGTCTGAGGCTGGGTTTGAACTCAGGAAGATAAATCTTCCTGACTTCAGGCCCAGCACTCTATCCACTGTGCCACCTAGCTGCCCCATGTGCACAGATAAGTGCAAACAAAATAGATGTGAAGGGCAGCTAGGTGGCATAATGGATAGAGCCCTGGGTCTACAGTCAGGAATATCTGAGTTCCAATTCTGCCTTAGCCATTTACTAACTGTGTAACTCTAGGCAAGTCACTACAAGACTGCCTCAGTTTCCTCTTCTATAAAATGGAGATCATAATGGTAACTCTCTGGTGCTGTTGTGAGATACTATTTATAAATTCCTCAGCACAGCATTAAGCAGACCTAAAGTGCTTAATAAATGTGTGTTTCCTTCTTATTACACCATTCTGCCTCTCCACTTTAACTACATTAAAAGCATCTGAACAAGATAAAACAGGAGGATCATCAGTGCTAAGATCAGGAGCTCATACTTGACTCTACTGGCAATTGTGCCTAAGAACAGAAGGTTCTCGAGTAGAGGAGTGTCTTGGTCCTTGCTATACATTAGGAAAACCATTCAGACAATAGAAGGATGTATTACAGATGGCAGCACTACTCTCACCCTTTGTCACTAAGCTATCTGAGAAAACCACAGTGCTCAGTCCTCTGTTCCCATTGAGTACTGTGTAGATCGGGCCATCACTGGCACTAAGGCTTAGACTCCTTGGCACTTGCTCTTCCCTTTCTCCCCTTGCCATTGCTGGGCCCAGAATGGTGAAGCTCTTGCCCTTGACCCTCTCTGGGCTGGATGTGGAAGCCTGCTCAACCCAGAACCTGATGCCTTTTGTGGAACCAGTGGTTAAACCTACCTTCAGCTTACTACTGGTATAATCACAGTGCAGTCATTCAGCCTCTCTGAGACTCAGTTTCCTCATCTATAAAAAGAGGGGGGTTGGATAAGATGATCTTCCAGCTCTAGGTTGATAAGCCTATGCTTCTATAGCTGAACTATCAGATAAAACAACAGCTCAGCTTTCTCAAGTCATCAAGCAACCCCAAACTGGGTGTTCCATCACCTGTATGATTGAGGACACCAGGAGTCTCATTGCTAGTTCTATGACCAAAGTAAGGCCTCAGACACTAGGCCTAACTCAGCCATACTCATGGCATCTTCTCTCTGTGCTTCATTCTTCCCTATCTTGGAATAACTTCAGTCAGTCTCCTAGGGATCCAATCACTAGTCATTTACCAACCCCCCAACTGGATATTGTTTCTGGCTCCCCATCTTCTCTTGGAAAATGATCTGATACTAACCTCCATCTTCAAAGTACTATGGTTGAAGGAAAGAGTAGGGAGGCAGTCAACTGATACTTCAGTAGAACATAATCTCCTTGGGGACAGGGATTATTGAATTTCTATACTTTTATCCCTGTCACCTAGGTCAGAGTCAAGACCATAAAGGAGGATTAATAAATGCTCAAAGATTGATTCTCCTCTTTCTATTGCTGTATACATTAGGAGTCACTGGCAGCAGAGACAGAAGTTCCCCTTCCCCATTACCATTCCCAATTCATTAGTCTCTGGAATTCTCCTTCCCTACCTACATCTTCTCTCCTTCTCAGTCACTCAGAAGGATGGCCGTATCTTAGGTCTCACTCAAAACTACATTTCCTCCATGATTCTGAATCTTCTACTTTTTTGACAGGATTATAAGACTGGTAGATCGGGATAATGTTCTCAATATAGTTGACCTAGATTTTAGCAAAGCAATTGGCACAAATCTCTCATACTATTCTTGTAGAAAAGATAGAGAGATATAGGCCAAATGATAGGACAATTAAAAGGATTAAAAATTGTCGAATGGACATACCCAAAAAGTAATCATTAATGGTTTGATTTCAACTTGGAAGAGTGCCCCAGGGAGCAGCACTTGGCCTATTACTGGTTTTTCTCAATGACTTCAATAAAGGAATAGATGGCACACTTATCAGATTTGCAAATTGCACAATTACTAACTGTGTGACTCTGGGAAAGTCACTAAAAGACTGCCTCAGTTTCCTCTTCTATAAAATGGAGATCATAACAGTAACTCTCTGGTGCTATTGTGATATAACATTTGTTAAGTTCTCAGCAGAGCATTAAGCAGACCTAAAGTGCTTAATAAATGTGTGTTTCCTTCTTATTATACCATTCTTCCTCTCCACTTTAACTACATTAAAAGTATCTGAGCAAGGTAAAGCAGGAGGATCATCAATGCTAGGTTCAGGAGAGATAGTTAACATGCTGGATCTTGAGAGGCTAGAACAATGAGGTAAATCAAGAAGATTAAATTTAGCTAGGGAAAAATGTGAATTCTAATACTTGGGTCCAAAAATTCAACCACACAAATATAAAATAGTGAAAAAGTTGCTAAATGTTCATTTTTCAAAACATCTGGAGACCTGGAGGGAATATAAACTTCATGTGAGTCAACAGTATGATATGGTAGCCAAGACACAAATGTAACTTTAGGGGCAAAGTGTTCAGGACTGGGTAGTTGTGAATACCTGTGCACTGCTTTGGTCAGACAACAGATACAGTCTTGTGTTAGTTCTCAGCAGCACAGTATGGGAAGGACTCCTACTTGTTGACTTCTGAAACCTGTTGGAGAAGTCACATAACCATCCCTACTGAGGCCATTCCAATTCTATGTTATCTAATTTCAACTGGTCCCTCATGTCTGCACAGCAATCCTTTGATTCTCCCTTGATTGACTCTCTATTCCACTCCCCACAGCAGCTCTTCTAAACCCTCTTTTTTTTCCAGGATCCCACCAGGAGCCCCTTAGCAGAGGACCTTAACTCTGGCTTCACAAGAAAACCAAGGCCATTTGTTCTGCTCTCTCACTTCCCCCTATCCCATACTTCCAAACATCTCTATAGCATCCCCTGGAGTCTCCTCCTTTGCTACAGTTTCTGTCTGACTGAGAGATTGCCCTTCTTGGCAAGGCCAACCCCTTTACCTTGACCCCATTCCTCCCTATATCTTCATGAGCTTGCTTCTCCCATAATTCCATCCATTTCTCTCTCTTCCCTCTCCCCTTATCCACTGGCTCTTTCCTCCATTGCCTAGAAACATGGCAATTGGGCCTTTCCCATCCTGAAAACAAATGACACAGTCAAGACAGTGTTGTAGACTTCTTTTCAGAGACTAGATCTCAGATAAATGTCATCTACAAATGAAGGCCTTTCTTCAAGTCTGTCTCCTTTGCTAAATCAAGATGGCCCCCTCAGCTCTGTTCTGGGCCTGCTTCTCTTTCTCTCTGTCTCTGTCTCTATCTCTCTCTGTCTCTCTCTTTCTGACTTTACCTCTCTCTCTTTCTCTCTGTCTTCATCTCTCTGTCTCTATCTCTCTCTTTGTCTCTCTGTCTCTATCTCTATCTTTCTCTGTCTCTCTATCTCTGTCTCTCTGCCCCTCTCTATCTCTCTGTCTTTGTCTCTCTTTCTGTCTCTCTGTCTCTCTCATTGGCTCCTACAAATTCAATTGCCATCTCTACACAGATGACTCCTAGACCTATATACTAAACCCTAATCTTTCTCCTGAACCCTAGGCCTGCATTGCCCACTTCATGTTGGTCATCTTGATCTGGATGTCCTAGAGGCATCTTGAGTTCAACAAGTCCAAAGCAAAACCCATTATCCTCCCCTCCCACAAATCCTCTCCTGTCAAGAGCACCACCTCCTTCTGGTCATCCACCTTCACGGGGTTGGGGTACTCTTTGCTTCCTTCTTCTAGTTAGAGCTCTGGGCCTGGAGTCAGGAAGACCTGAGTTCACATCTAGCCTCAGATGCCTACTAGCTGTACAAACCTTGGCAATTGATTTAACCTGTTTGCCTCAATTGCCTCATCTGCAAAATGGGATGATGATAACACCCCCCTCATAGGATTGTTGTGACGATTAAATGAGATGATAATTGTGAAGTACTTAACACCACACATGGCACATAGTAAGCACTAGAGAAATGCTTCCTTCCTTCAAAACATTTACTTTACTCCCTTCCAGGTATAACGGCCAGCTTTCTGTTCCCTGACTTTGTCTCTGTCTCCATCCTCCCTCCCAGTTGCTGAAATGCTCTAGCTCCCCAGCCCTGCCTCTTAAAATCCTCAACTTTCAAGGCTCCATTCAGGTGCTGCTTCCTGGGGGGAGTTCTGGCTTCACTCCTCTCTCAGTGCTCCTGCCCTCCCACAGTAGCAGCCATGATGCTTGTTTGCTTACATGGTATACTCCTTCCCCCTTCCCCCCACTTCTCTGAAGTCAGAGCAAGGCCTGTTTATTTTCACCTTTGTATACCTCAGTGATTAGCAAGCACAGTTATTTGGACACAGCAGCTGCTTAATGAATATTTGCTTAATTTAATTGATTAAAAGCCATAATAGTACATTACTTTTATAGAGTACTTTGAAGTTTACAAAGCACTTTTCTCACAATAACTCTTATGGACACGAAGCAGTATGCTCTAGTAGCAAGAATACTCTGTCTCTTTGTCTCTGTCTCTCTCCCTGTCTCTCTTTGTGTCATTGTTCCCCTCCCCTCGTCAAAGAAACTGAGTTCAAATTCTGTTTCTGATACTTATGTGGCCTTGGACAAGTCATTTAACCTAGATGGCCCTCAGAAACCTCATGATGGGATTGGAGTAGATGACCAGGAGGTCCCCCTTTAGCTCTAAATCTATGATCCTAGTATTACTTTCCTCATCACTCTTGTGATTTCTCAATCCTCTTTAAGAACAAAAGATGAACAACAACTTTTCTCATCTTACAGATGAAGAAGTTGGAAATCATGGTTTTATTATGGTCTTATACATTTTAGCACCAGGATTTGAACCTACCTTTAAATTCTAAATCCAGGCCTCTTTCCACTACAGCATACTGCCTCCTAACAGGAAGACTAGACAGTAGATGACCACAATAACTCACTCAGGTAAGAAGAAGCCACAGGAAGAGAAAGAGGAGAAAATGTGGGAAAGACATGAAGGGAAAAGGCACAGGACTTGGCTGTTGGCTAGACTGGGGCTGGAATAAAGGTCAAGAGGAATCAAAGCTGGCTCTGAACTTAATAAGCATCAATGAATGTGAAGAAGATGGTGCCATTAATAGAATTTGGGAAATTAGGAGCAGGAACAAGTTCTGGGGAGTAGATGATGAATTCATTTTTTACATGTGGAGTTTGGGGTGCTAATGGTTTAGTCAGGTGAAGAGGACCTGGAAAAACAGCACAGAAGAGTTTGTGGATAAAGTATTAATTTGGGAGGAATCTTCAGAGGTGATAAGTGAAGCACTGGGAAAGCACTGAGATTCTCAAGGGTGGCAATCATCTGAGGGAAGAGACACATCCTTGGGGAACATCTTCATGTAAGAGGTATAAGGAAGATGAGTAATGTTGGAGAGGGAGCAGTCAAAGAGGTGGAAGAACCACGAGAGTTCTGCCCTGGTTGACTGTGTAATGTGCCTTATTGGGGTCCATTATCATACCCTATTTTTGGCCCCAGCCTCTGCCTCAGGTGTCTGATGAGTTGCCTACCTCTTCCCAGAGCCCATTATTTGGAACTTTAGACTCTCTGATTCTGGGCACTAATACTTGTCATAGACCTTTCCTAGCCAACACTCTCTTTATCAGACCTACTTAGCTCAAGTCCTATTGTATACAAGTCTGGTTCTTTTCTAAGTAATGGCTAACTAATATGATTAAAGGATTTGTATAATGAGTGCCAAACTATTATACATATTGCATTATTAGTGATACCTACAGGAAATAATGACAATTCTAAAAAAAGTGAATCTAACATTTTAAAGCGCATTCAGAAAAAGGTAATAATGGTTAGAAGGGGACTCCAAACCAGGTCACATGTGGTTCAACTGAAGGAATTGGGAGTATCTGAGCCTTTGAAGTGAAGGCTGGGGATGGAGTAGGGAGGAAAAAAGCTACTATATAAATTTTTGAGCATCTGAAGAGCTGTCATGTGAAAAGGGATCAGGCTTGATTTCGATGGGCCACTATGCAAAAGTAGGAGCAACAGGAGAGGAGAGAGGGGGTTAGGCTCACTGATCCCTGAGGACCCTTTGTGCTAAATGACCTAACAGGTCACTGCAAAACAGACTATAATGCAACACAAGAAAGAAATTCCTAACAATTGTCTAAAATAAGAATTTTGTTAGGGAGTGAGCTCTCTATCACTGGAAGTATTCAAAGACAGCCAGCATGCCATTTGTCAGGGGGCACTGTGGAGCAGATTTCTGCCTAGGCTGGGGATTGGATTAGATGCTCTCTGGGGTACTTGCTGTTCTGAAAGTCTATGAATGGTGAGGGAAATCATACAGATGATTGCAGAATATAACCAGCCTAAAATTAGTCATCTCCTTTATTGCTCAAAGCTATAGGAAGAAATGAAATGGTTTGCTCTATTCATTTGTCAATTATGCAGAGCTTTTGTCAATTACATAACGCCTCATCCTGCCAGAGTCTCAGAGTTCACTCTTGCCATGTGGGGATTGTAGAAGGAACTGAATTATATTTTCATTCTTTCACTGATATAAGTGCATGGATGGTTTTCCAGTGGTGTATAAAGGTGAAAAATTATAAACCAAAGGTTTGAGGAAACATAAACCACAACTAGAAAATATGAAATACCACAGTGTGCCCCAGATTCTGAACTATCATAATTTCATTGTATGTTTCTTCCTCTGAGCTCAGGGTAAGGAAGAAGGGCCAAGGTGGTTAAATTTTGCATGCCTTTTCCAAATCCCTAAGGATACCATTGTAGTCTGGAAAAACCTCTGGTTTTTTTCCAGCATAGTCTTTTTCTAATCACAAGGCATTAGCCATTGTCTAGCTATGCCCTATTCTTCCTCCCAGCATCCCTTTCTCTCTTGCCAGGTTCTTCCTCAGAACCTGTAATGTCTGGAACCTTCCCTGCCTTCCAAACTAGAAACTTCCATTTGCCTAGCTGATCAGAGACTTGGAGAAGGAAATCAATCAGGCCAGCCTGAGCACGAACCCCCTCCTCTCTATAAAATATCTGAACTGCCTTGAAGCAGAGTTGGGGTGTTGGATAAGGGAGAACTTAAGGATGCCCCAAGTCCTGAGAGCAGCCTCTCACACAACCTTCATGGTGCAGTGTCATGCCCGAGTGTCTACTTGGTTTGTTGTTCTTTTCTTCTGGAGAGCCACTTGTTAAATATTTATCAGCACACTTCTGAGTAAACTCTCTCCTTCCGCCATGACGTAAGATCATCCCATTAGGTAGGATCTGAAGCTCCCTAACTATATCAGTCAGTCAGTCAGTCAAGAAACATTTATTAAGGTCCTTCTTATATCTATGGCACTATGCTAAGTGATAGAAATACAAAGGCAAAGGGGGAAATAGTCTCAGCCCTCAAGAAGATAAATTGGATAGAGAATAGGCATTAGTCTTAAGAGTCAGCAAGACCTGTGTTCAAATTCTGCCTCAGACACTTACTAGCTGTGGGACCCTGGCAAGCAGCTTAATTTTTCTCAGCCACAATTACCTCATCTGCATTAGAGGAATAACAATCATCTCTGCCTTACTAGGGTTGAGGATCAGCTGGGATAATACATATAAAGGTGCTTTGGAAATGTTAGCTCTTACAATTCTAGTTAAGAAGCTTACGTCATGTTCAACAATGTCCCTGGTTCTATCCTTCCTCAGGCCTTCACAGCATTAGGGTGTCAGTCCAAGCTCCATTGAAGGCGTTGGCAGTTTGCCCTGTAATTGGTCATTGTGAAGGTGTCATCTGATGCCCAGTTTGGGGGACAGACTAGATGTGCCTTTCCCTTGTGATGCCTGTTGAGAGCAGGGACCTTTCTTGCATTTCTTTGTACCCACAGCACTTAGCACAGCATTTGGCATACAGAAGACACTTAATAAATGCTCATTGACTATCACCCCTTCCTTGTTCCCCTGGATGTCTCTAGGTAAATCACTGGTCTTTCCTTAAACATGCAAATAAAAGGGTCTATTTTTTGCTGACTAGACACATCTAACTGTTCTGAAAAGTCTCTTGAGTTCCAACAAGAGAACCCAGCAGAGAACCAGAATCTTAGAGGTAGCCAGTCACAGAGATGCTCCTCTGGTGGCCACTGGTCACTAGGGCCAGTTTGAACTCCACTCTACATATCAGAGAGGGTCCTGAGGAAGGCAAGGAATGGATAGGACACTGGACTTGAAATGAAGGGGAGCCAGGTTCAAATCTTGCCTCATACACATACTAGTAGTATGACCCTGGGTAAGTCACTTAACTTTTCTTGCTTAAGTTTCCTCATCTGTAAAATGAGGGAGGGGAAGGGGTAAATTCAATAGCCCCTAAGTCCCCTTCCAGTTCTAAATCTCCCTTTTCAGCTTCTTTTTCTGTTGTCTTACCCTGTTAGATTCTAAGCTCCTTGAGGGTAAACCTTGTCTTTTGCTTTTGTATCCCCAGTGCTTACCCCGTAGGCACTTAGCACAGACCCTGACCATAATCTGCCCCCCCAATATCCCCCCCCCACGGTATTACCATGAATAGGATTCTCAAGGTGTGCTGGGCAGATCAGCACCTCTCAGCTTCCCTTTGAGCTTCTGACCTTTAGAATAAAAAGAAGCTTACAGACCGTGTTTTTCCATTTACTTCCTTTAATCAACATCACTGATTTCTATTTCTTCAGTCACAAATGCTCATGAATCACCCAGTGCTCTTTTCTTTATTCATCGATGGTAGGTAGTCCATTTAATCTGGGCCAAACCCAGAGTTCAGGGGAAGTGCTAGAGGATGCACCAGAACGGGAACAAAACCTCTTAAAAAAATTTTTTTTAATTTGCAGTCAACTTGCTAATCCATTTTTATCTGCATCCAAGTTTAAATCCCAAAATGGCTTTACTCTTCATCTATAAACGAGGGGGTTGGACAGCTCCGAATCTCTGCTCCTATGATCTCTGCCACCTAGTACTCTTCTGGGCCACCTTTCCCACCCTCCAAGGGACTGGAGAATTGTGTAATTCAAATGGATGTTAATTTTATCCTAAGTGGAACATTTTCAGGATCTCTGTGGGTAGGTGCAGGAATGGGAAACAAGGAAGTCCCAAGATGAATAGAAAGCACCAGCATGCCTTGCAATGCATAGGGCTGGGGAGGGCATGCACAGAGGGAAGGGAGGAAGCTTTACGTTCCCCTCCTGCTACACATAGAGATGATTTAACTATTAAGTCCTCTGGGCTTCCCTAAAGGTTGGCTTAGATTGTGGATGCAACCAACATAAACATTATAATGTGTAATAAATTAATACACTGTATTAAGCACTTACTAGGCATAAAGCACTGTGTGGGTGGCAGGTGACAAAAGACAAATTCCAAACAGTCTCTGCCCTAAGGGAGTTTATATTCTACTGGGTGATAAAGACAAGTAAATAGATAAGCTATTCTATACAGATAAATAGATTCTAGGTAATCTGGGGAAGAAGAAAGCTCTAACAACTGGGGAGCCAAGAATGGACAAAACAGGCCTGTTGTAAGGCCAGATAACCACTGATAGTTTCATGAATAGGGTGCTGGATTTGGGCTCACGAGGAGCTGAGTTCAAATCCTGACTCAGATTACTTCGAGAGGCACCTAACTTTTGTGCCACAGTTTTCTTGTAAAATGCAAAGGTTGGATTCTGGATCCCTTCCACCTCCGAAGCTGTGAGTACCCAGTTCCAGACCCACAGACAGGCTGTTCTCATAAAGGGGGAGACCTGAGACTCAAGTCTCAAAGCCTATAATCAGGGTAAAGGACCTTAGAGACCATCTGGTCTAAACCCTCCTGCTCCCATTTTACAGATGATGAGAAGCATAAACCCCGTGACAGCAGGAATCATTTGATGTTTTTTCTTTGTCTCTTCAGTTCCTAGCACATGCTTGGTACATAATGCTGTTTCTGTTGAGTCGTTTTTCGGTCATGTCTGACTCTTTGTGACTTCATTTGGGATTTTCTGGGCAAAGATACTGGAGTGACTTACCATTACCTTCTCCAGCTCATTTTACAGATGAAGAAACTGAAGCAAATAGGGTTAAGTGACTTGCCCAGGATCACACAGCTAAGAAGTATCTGAGGCAGGATTTGAACTCAGGTCTTCCTGACTCCAGGACCACCACTCTACCCACTTCACTACCTAGCTGCCCATAATAGGCACTTAATAAATGCATGTTGACACATAATAGGCACTTAATAAATGCTTGTTGATTGGTTAATTAAAAGTATGTATAAAAACAAAGACTCTTGGAGAGAGGAATGAGCTGGCCTGATTGCCAACCATCTCCCTTCTCCCAACTATCACCTTTCAGGGTTTTCTCTTTTCACACAATCTAGGAAGAAAGAGGTAATGACAAGAGAAATCAGAGAATACTTGTCAGAGCTGGAAGGGACTTTAAGAGAGAAAAGAAAAATTGTCTATTACGGGGATTCTTAACTGTGTGTGTCTGTGTGAACACATGTGTTCTGGACCCTTCGGGCAATCTGGCAAACTCTATAAATCTCATCTCAGAATCCAAATTTTAAATGTATAAAATAAAATACATGAGATCACCAAGAAAACCAGTTCTATTGAAGGAGTTATCAAAATATTTTTTTCAAAAGTCACTGGATGGAAGATTAAGAGCTCCTGATCTACTCACCCCCTCTCATTGGACGTAAGCAAAAATGACACAGGAAGCCAGGCAGTGAAAGCCAAGTCTGGTGATTCTGAATTTGTTTGTTTCCCACACACATACACACTGAAACACATTCTTATGTCCTGAAAGAATTAGGCAGTAACATTTCTCATTCTAAGTCTGCCTTCTGTAAGCCCTAGGACAACTTCCCTGGGATGCTTCTCCAGCAGAGAAAAATATTTTTGAAGTTTCCCCCTCAATGGACTCCAGTGGATGTAGAGGAGGGTGAGATGAGAAGACAGCAGTCCTGCTGGTCTCTCTAGGGCTCCCTCAATTTTGGAGGAAGGAGGGGGAAAAGAGGTGTTTGTATAAAGAACTTCCAACAGGTAGTGCCATCTAGACAGGAGCATAATTTAGATACCTGACGTGTCGCTTGACCAGCTGCCAAAAACCTGGGCAATTTGAGTCATTTTAGACTCATTCTGACATCTAAGAATCCAGGCGTGACTCAGTTTTCTCTTGCCTGTCTGTACACTGTACAAACCCCCCACTTCTGTGTTCATAATTGCTCCCAGCAATCAGTGCAGAGCCATGTAGCAAACAAAGAAAATCCCAGGTCTGAAGCTTTAATTAAATCTATCCGGTGTATCTAATTAAAGACAATCTGTACTCCCGCATGCTTTAAAATAGAAGGTGCCCACTCTTTGGAGACCCAGAAATAACCTGCCAATTGCACATGTCTAGGTCTTGACCTCACAAAGTGAGAGCAGAAGCATAATGGTCCAAGCATAGTGGACCAACAGAAAGACTCTCTATTAGATTCTGCTTTCTTCTTCTCTGCTGCATAAAGGGGATTCCAGCTGGAGAAGAAAGGATGGAGCTGAGCAAAGTTCGGAGTCTCTCAGTGCCCAGGTTAACCTGCTAGGCCTTTTCACATAACCAATGCAAGCAAGGAAAACCTGGTTAAGGCAACCTGCCTAGCACCCATCTGCTTCTCTCACATGCTGCCATTTTATTCTCCTGAATCTTGTTTTGCATTGCTATTTTTAAATTTTTATTTCACCTTCATTTCTAAATATATTTCTTCCCTACACCTACCCCTACCCACTAAGCCATTCCTTATAACAAATAATTTTCAATAATTATCCAATCTTTGCAAGCTATGCCCCCTTTCCCCAGGTACAAAGAGGACACGGTCTCTCTCAGTCATCTCATCTGGAAGTGAGGAGACTTGGTGACTGATGGAGAAATAGGATATGGGGGATTGGGGGAGAATGCTTCCCCTTCCCCCCCCCCACTATGGAAAGGAAGAAACTGTTATATTAACTATAACAAGCTATTAAATGGCATATGAGAGCCTGCAGGTATTGACAGGAAAGGTCTACCAAAACAACCTGACTTGGGGGCCATGTGGGTGTTCTCTGGAATCTCAAGCACAAGAATTTGCAATCAAACCCTCCCCACCACCACAATGCCCACTGACTTTGGAGGAACATATTCTCTGGATGGATTACTATGTACTAATTGGGAACCTTTGATCTAGGTGGGAATCAGGATTAGTCCACAGACAATTTGGATTCCCTAATATCTTATTCTTCTAAAATTATATAAAGGCTCTTATATCTTCATACAATCATAGAGCTAGAATCATAGACCTCAAACAAAATAAGGTCAAATATCAGTTTCCTCATCATGGAATATTCCCCCTTTTTGTCTCTGCCTCCTGAATTCCCTGGTCTCCTTCAAGCCTCAGCTCAAATTCCACTTCAGCAGGAGACCTTTCTCAGTCTCCCTTTCTGCCAATGCCTTCCCCTTTCAGATTACATTCCATCCACTCAACACCATCTTGGATGTCCCTAGTAATTTATGTGTTGCTTCTCCCAGTAGAATGTGAACTTCTTGAGGGTGGGAACCATATTTTCCTTTCTTTGTATTCCAGTACTTAGCTCCTGGTAAGCTTTTAATAAAGGCTTGTTGACTGACTATCACATCCATAAAAAGGAAGAGGTTGGATCAGGAAACCTTCAAGTTCCCTTCCAGCTATCTCCCAACATGTAAGAAACCTTTCTAGAGTATCCCCGATTGTCTCTCTTTAAATATCTATGATGACAGAGACCTTACTACTTCACAAGGGAGTCCATTCCATTGTTGAACATGTCAAATGACTAGAAAGTTCTTGCTTATATACACCCCAAAACTGCCTCCTTATTGCCTCAACTTCTTGCAGCATCCAGTGTTTTGGGGTCAGGCTTTTGTGTATAATGGCTCATCTCTTCTCATGGCAGCAGGGATCATGAGACTATCCTTAAATCTTCTTTTTTCATAGTTCTTTCATTCATTCTTCATTTGGCATGATTACCAGTCCCATCACCATCCTCTGGACCTAGCTCCATCTTCTTTCTTAGAATGTGGCTTCCAAAACTGGACACAATATCCCAGACGGAGTTTAACCAGAAAAATATAATATGTTTTATACTTGCATCTATAAAAAAATTCAATTGCTATTAAGACACACTTTCATCTCCTATACCTTTGTGTAGTTGAGAGAAACTATTAGTGTAGAGAAAAGAGAAGTGGAAAGATGTGAGTTCAAATCCTTCTTCTGATATTGACTAATTATGGGACTGTGGGTGAGTGACAACCTCTCATAGTCTCACTCTTAGCCTCACTTTCACCACCTGTCACCCGTGTCTGGAATGTTCTTCCTTCCTGCCTTGTCTGGCTTCCTTCAAATCCCAGATAAAATCCAAACTTCCCTAGGAAGTTTTCCCCAATCTGTCTTAATCCTTTCCCTTCTCCCATGTATCCTTTCTATGGCTTGTTTATATGTAGTTACTTGCTTGTTGTCTCTCCCAACAGATTGTAAGCTCCCTAAGGGCAGGGACTGGTTTGTTTGTTTTTTAAACTTTTTATCTCTTATGCTTAGCAGGGTGCCTGGCAAATAGTTGGTACTTAATAAATGTTTATTGACTTCTTATTAATCTGTAAAATGGGGATAATAATACCTGTAGAGAATAATATCTCATTGGATTGTTGTGAGGATTAAATGAAATCATATATATATAAAGCACTGTGCAAATCTTGTTCTCTAAATCCTAAATTTTACTTTGCTAATTTCAGTTTATCATCTCCTAGTCCTCCCTCCTGAGGTCTTAAAGACCATCCAGTGGAATAAATAAAGGCTTTGGCAGGTCTTATCAAGTTGCAAAGCATTTAACTGAAAGTCTTAAAATACAGTCTTCAGATCAACCTAGTTGATGCAAGTGAGACTCACTATTAGAAATTTGGCCACTAGGTGATGATTGAGGGGTGGGGTGGGGACAGAGAGGGAATGGGATACAGCAACCACTGGAATAAGCACAAACCTAAAATGTTCTCAATCCTGGGCAGTTGCCCTATGTTCTTGAAGTGACAGATAAGGAAGTAGAATGTAATAAGAGTCACCTTGTTTTAGACCTTGCAAATATTAATTTAACTATGGGTACTCTGAATGTGAGATCTTTGTCCAATGACCAGTGAATTGGAAGAACAACTTGCAGATTCTACTCAGAGGAATGATTAAAAGAACCAGCAAAGTTGATTTTATCATGTGCCCAAAGGCAAAAGGAAACATTTCATGGAATGTTTGGGGAAGAAAGAAAGGGATTATTCTTCCTGTATTGGTTAATCAATCCATCGACATTTATTCAGTGGCTAGTATGTGCCAAGCATTGTATCAAGAATGTTACAGATATTATCTTATTTGATCCTCACAAAAAACCTGGGAGGTGCTATTATAATCCTCATAAGTGACTTGCCCAAGGTCATGTAGCTAGGATGTATCTCGGATTGATCGAACTGGATTCAGGTTTTCCTGACTTCTGAAACTGGATCTGAACTCAGGTCTTCCTGACTTCAGGCACAGTGCTTTAATCCACTGAGCTACCTAGCTGCCTCTAGTTTCTTGGTCATAACTCCTTGCAGATGGTAGGGGGTAAGCAAATAGACCACCATGAAGATAATTGCAATTTGTGAGCCAACATCCATTGCAGATGATGAAGAAATAGAGAAATTCTGGAACAAAACTGAAAGGATCCTCCAAATTAAGTCAATATGCTCTTTGGTACTTCACTGGCTTTAATATTAAAGTGGGAACAGATAAAGACCATGGAAACTGTTTTGGAAAATATGGTTTGGGGTTAAGACATGAGAGAGGCCAAGGGCTTGTAGACAACTCAAAAGCCTCATGCCTACACATCATGAATTTTTTATTCAAAAAGAGCTTGGGGAGGGGCCAGATGCAACAAATACCAAACAGAAAAAATGAAGTTGACAATATCTTAACAGACAGCATGTGACCGTGGCAGTCATTTCAGAATCAGCTGTCTGTGTGCAGTCAGATCATCGACTGATTAGAGCGAAGGTCACAGTAAATACCAAATTAGGGGGGGGAAGGATCAAAATGAGAAGACATTGTGTTCAATAATAGCAGTTCCAACCTGAACTATTTAAGTAGCTGTCAACTCCAAAATAAATTACAAAAGGAAATAAAAGAAAAGTAAAAGATGTTGCCTTTATCATCATCGCTTTTCTTCCTTTCTCTCCTCAGAAAAATTTAACTGAATCAAAAAGTCACCATGCTGAAGATACCTAAAGGGCCCAGAAACTACAAACCAGTCAACATTTTGATTTCTTGGCCAAACAGAGAAACATGGCAGCCAATGGCAATTTAGGTTCA
Organism: Gymnobelideus leadbeateri; assembly: GCA_011680675.1. Taxonomy (NCBI): domain Eukaryota; kingdom Metazoa; phylum Chordata; class Mammalia; order Diprotodontia; family Petauridae; genus Gymnobelideus; species Gymnobelideus leadbeateri. The sequence continues at coordinate 716,756 of WOXC01006172.1, forward strand.
GAGCAAAATGCTCTTGGAATAGTCACATATTAATAATTAATTAAAAATTAATAATAGTCACATAGCTATCTAGATATGCTCTTATACTAAAAAAGCTCTGTATACTTGGCTTTTCCTCAAAGGTTGTTTTGTGAGGTGATGATGCCCATAGTTCATCATCATTTCCTTCTGAAATATTTTGCATGTGAGATTTTTAAAAAATCAAATATTTAAATAAGAATTTTTATTATATTTAAATAAAATATTTGAAAATAAAAAGATTTTGAGCACAAGTCCTCCACCTCCAAATTCAGCACTCTTTTCATCATACCATATAGTACCATTTTTAACAACTAAGCACGCCTTTTCTTGCTTTTTCACCCCTTTAAAAACTCTGTTGACAAAATTCTATGAATACATTGGACCAACCAGTGTCATATGGAATTCAAAGCTCTTCACAAGCTGGCCCTCTTCTACCTCCCAGCCTTCTTACATCTTACTATCAGGCATTTTTTGATCCAGTGACACTGAACTCTGGGCTTTTCTATGAACAAGACATTCCATCTCTCTCAGCTCTGGCTATTCCCATGTCTGGAATGCTCTCCCTCCTCATCTTCACTACTGATTTCCCTGCCTTCTTGTAAATCCCAACTAAAATCTCATTTTCTAAAAGAAGCCTTTCCTAATCCTTCTTAATTCTAGTGCCTTCCTTGTTCATTATCTCTTTTTTATCCTGTGAAAGCAGTCAGGTGCTTCAGTGGATAGAGGACTAGGCCTGGAATCAGGAAGACCTGAATTCAAATTTGACCTCAGACACTTACTGTGTGACCTTGGGCAAGTCACTTAACCTCTGCTAGCCTTAATCCACTGGAGGAGGAAACAGCAAATCATTCCGTTATCTTTGCCAAGAAAATCCCATAACTAATATTGGCATGCTATGATCCATAGTATCATGAGGAGTTGGACACAACTGAACAACAACAAAATTTATCCCATATATAGTGTCTTTCTTAGTTTTTATTTGTCATCTCCTGCATTCAATTATAAGTTCCTTGAGGGTAGGGACTCTCTTTTGCCTCTTTTTTGTATCCCAAGTGCTTAACATAGTGTCAGGCACATAGTCAGCACTTAATAAGTGTTTGCTGGCTGACTGCAAAGAATCAGGCCCTAGTTTGGATCAAGCCCTTTGGCTAGAACTCACAGTCACATGTGTTGTGTTGAGTTTGGTTGGGATGGGGGTAGCGGTTAAGTTCTGAGAGCCCTCCTTTCTGGGGGCAGTACAGTTTACAGAAGGAACTCAGAGGCCAGGGAGAAGGTGAGCCAGAACATAGTCCTCTGGGACAGCTACCACTGTTCAAGTCTAACCTTGCTGCCTTTGGGCTTTATAAGCCAGTTTAGGGGACTCCTTACAAATTATACCAATGGCCTGGCAAGCCTCCACTAATGAGAGGGACTGATCTTTGACAGATCTAAGTGGGATGGGCAAACTTGGCAGCACCAAGTGCTCATCAAACATATTTACTTTTCAGATGTTTGGAGTTTGATAAAATCCATAATGCCTTTGGCCCCGAGTACTTTTCCTATTAATTATTAAACCCTTGTGTATTTCAAGGGTAATTGAATCCTGTTTCTAATTAGTTTACACTTAATTCATCAAAACATTTTTAAAGGGCTGTTTGATGCCCCAATAAACCTCCTGGGCTTTTAATGATTCTTTATTTGAGGAGAATTGGAAAGAGGAATGTGAATGTATTGGAGCTCTCTCCTCCTTTCTCCATATGCCTTCTTTTTTAAATAGCTACTGTCTTTTCCCATGCACATCCCATGGGGAGACAAAGGAGAACAAAGTACTTAGCCCATACATTCAAACTACTGAAGCAACTGGGAACATTAGTAGCTTCCTACAAATCTCCTTCATCCTGCCCAACAACAACGAAAACATTTTATTCCCTTAATAAGGGTTTTGGTCACAAAAAATTATTTGGATAAAGTCCTTAACTCCCTACTTTATTTACCCTGTTCATACAACACTCATTAGCTCCTGAAGTGAAGGGCTAAGGACCATTGAGTGAACTTAGAACACCACAGGCCACCAATTCTTTGTGAAACTTAGAATGACAAGATCTGTGGAAAGTAGGCATTTTTGTATATGGGAGGAGTCCCATAAATCAAAGCCAGGGTAAATGGAAGGAAAGGAATCCATGGTTTGGTGGGAGAGGAACAGATTTCTCCCTGTAGAGAAAGACAGAGACTATAGAATGCTACATAGTGTGGTCACATCAGATACTCTAGTAATTTTCTGTTACTTTCTTAGAGAGTTTCCTAGGGCCCTGAAAGATTAAGCAACTCATCCAAGGACATACTATGAGTATGGGCCTGAAGAAGGACTTGAACCTAGCCCTTCCTGATTTCCATCTAGAGTTCTTTCAATAATGTCTTCTTCTGAGATATGGCCAAGGCTTACTCAGGAACACTGGTCCTTTCCAAAAACCGGTCCATGGTTTCATGACTCACTATAAGTGGGTGAATGGGAAGGGAGGAGGGTCCTCAGATCTTCTTGGTTGTGCTCTGACCCAAAGCTCACCTACATGGAGGACAGCCCAGCAACTTCTGGTTTGAGCAGAGCAGTGGGAACCTTTCCAGATCTTTAAATAAAATAATAAAAATATAGCTAGCATTGCAAATCACTTTATAAATATTACCTCGTTTGAGTCTCACAACAGGCCTGTGGGGTGGAACCTATCACTATCCATATTTCACAGATGAGAAAACTGAGACAGACAGAGGTTAAGTGACTTGCCTAGGGTCACACAATTAGTTAAGTGTGTGAGACTAGATTTGATCCCAGGTCTTCCTGACTCTAGGTCCAACTCTAGCCACTGTGAAACCTAGTTGCCTCTACTGATCAGTATGTTGGCTATCTCCTAGCTTTGTGTCATCTGCAAATCTGATAACATATCATTAATGTCTGAATTCAAGGCATTACTAACTTCTTTATATTGCACAGAGGCAAAGGACACTCTCTGGTATTTTTATAAACCAACAATAAACAATTGACCTCTCCTTGTTCATAACTATTCAACTAATTCCAAATCAACATAACTATTATTGTCTAGTCCACGCCTCCCTATCTTTTCTCCAAGAAGACCACAAGAGATTTTGTTAAGCAATTCAGTTCAATAAACATTTATTTAGCACCTACTATGTGCTGGGCACTGTGCTAAACCTGAGAATACAGATTTTAAAAAAGACAGTCCTTGCCCTCAAGGAGCTTACAATCCAAAGAAAGAAGAGGGCACTCAAAAGGAAGCTGGAAAGTGGGGGCAGGGAGGCCTGAAGATATCAGGGAGTAGCGGGTTGGAATGAGGCCATCTTGTTCTATGGAGTTGAAATTAGGTAGGCAAAGTTGAGTGAGCTGCAAATCTAATTTCTGCCCTCTATAAAGGAAGGCTTTGGGAGGAGTTTGGTAAAGTTTAGGTAAGTCTATAACTTTTCCCTTAACTATCAATACAGTAACTCAGTCCTAAAAAGGAAATGACTTAGTATAAGATGATCTATCATTGATGAAACCACATTGACTTTTTTGGGATCACTGCTTCCTTAGATGTTCATTAACCAGCTTTTGAATAATCGATTCTAGAAATTTACCAGGAATTGAAGTAAAATTCTCTGGCTTATAGGTCTTGGGCTCTATTTGCTCTCTTTTTTGAAAAAATTAAGCAACATTTCCTCTTATTCAGAACACTGGTAAACTGGAGGGTACCCACAAGCTCATGCTGCTGTCACTACAATAATTCTATGCTTCAAGCCTGTGACCCTTCTTCCTTTTTCCATAAATTTTCAATGATCCCCAATAATGACTCAATCATTACACCTGCCATTTTGTTAAATAAGAACCAAACACGATAGAGAAGACATTATCCCACCTTACGCAGAACTGGGAGAGCCCTGATTTGTGGGTCTACCATGACATTCTTCTTGCATGATGCTGGCTCTTATCAGAGTTGCACAAACAAATGCCCCCCAGCTAACCAATAACAATAATTGTGATAGAGCCAACATTTACTAGATTTCCTCACCCCCTCCCCCACTCTCACAACAGGGATTGGTTTTCCATGATTGGCCTCTGTTTCCCTCAACCTAGATTCCTGGTTACCTAAGGGCATAAAAGTCCCACCTAACTGGAATGGGGCTTCTCTAACTTGGAGGATATTTGAAGACCACTAGAATCTCCATACTCTTGTGCTAGCCAGATAGGTTTCCACACAGAGATAAGTGCTACTATATCTTTGTCACATTCTTACTATGGTAGGGCTAAGAAACAAACTTCTTATCGTTAACTGTTAAATGACTTATGAGTGCTTCATTTCATCCCCAAATCAAATCTGAACTAACAGTGCTATTATCAAGCCTGCTCCCAAAAACAACAGCAATAGCAGCCACAAAATAAACAAATAATAACTAACTTGTACATAGTGCTGAAGTTTAATGGTGGCTGCTTGTGCAGTGGCTAGAACTCTGGGCCTGGAGTTAGGAAGCCCTGAGTTCAAATCCAGCTTCATGCATTTACCATCTCTGTAGCCCTGGGCATGTCACTTAACTTCTGCCTCAGTTTCCTAAAATGTAAAATGGGGATAGCACCTGCCTTGCAGGGTTGTTGTGAGGACAAAATGGAATAATATTTGCAAAAAAAAAGAAAGCATTTAGCATACTGCCTGGTACACAGTAGGAGTTATATAAATGCTTATTCTTGTCTCCTTTATAAAAAGCTTTACGCATGATCTGATTTGATCCTCACAACAACCACATGAAGTAAGCTCTCTCCATTGTAAGTAAATGTCTCCCTGATCTCAGAAGTAAATAATTTTGAATAAAGGTAATTAATAGCATAACTGACTTAGGGTTGGTCAAAATTCTCATTTAGCATAACTGACTGGCCGAGGAGACAAGTAGCAGCTTCATCCCAGGTCAGTGTATCTCTTTGTAGATTCCCAGATACTGTTTGTCAGAAGCAGCAGATTTGGAACAGCTTGCCTGGCTTCAACTGTGTAACCCCAAAGGCCGGGCTGAGACTAGGTCTCCAGAAGGCTGGCTTGCTCTGTGCTGAAAGGACTGGCCTGCTAATCGACCTCTGCCAGTGCTCAGACCAGTCAGGGTCAGGCTCCCACTATCAAACTTTCCCAGTAAGTGCCCAAACCGGATAAGGTTCAGATCCCACCATCAGTCTAACTATTTAAAGGGTCCGTATGGAAGGGTCATCACCACTGAACTGTGAGAAGTGACTGAGGAGGGTCATGCCACTGGCCTGCATCCCTGGTGGCTGAGTTTATAATAAAGAATCTCTGTAAGTAGCCAGAACTGGAGGTAAAAGTCCTAGTCTTGAATTATAAAAAATAATCCTCTTATGTTGGCTCTCAAAAAAACCCAAGATACTGTGGGTATGCTCACAGCTGTATCCACAGGTGATTTCCTCCCAGGCCAGAACAGCAACAGGCAGCAAAGGGAGAATCCATGTGGAGAAGATCACAGGTCCATTGAAGCATCTCTTCCTGTTGTCTCCATCCTTCTTGAAAGTAGACCTTTAAGTCTGAGTATTTCAACTTTAGGTGATGCCATAGTGTTACTTCCTCAGCAAGAGATAACATGAGCAGAACTAAACAGAGTTCTCTCCTTCCTGCTCTGCCCTGGAACCATAGCCACAAAGAACAAGGAGTCCATGGGACAAGGAGTCACTCTTCTTTCCCATGCCAGTCTTATTGGCCATCAATATACCAATAGCACCACTCTCAAGAGTGCCAGTTTGGAGAGATGGACAATGAACAAGAAGTCTTTGGGTCTTATTTCTTCTGGCATGGTTCCCAGGAATAAGGCAGTTGCTAGTCCCCTTGGACTGTGCCCTGGAATACTGAGCTCAGTTATGGGCATTTTAAGGAGGGATATTGATTAATTAGAGAATAACCAAGATGTCGAATGATCCGGAGTCTTAAAGAATCAGGAAAAAGGATCTGGGGATGTTTGCCTTGATGGAGAGAAGATTTGGTAATGGATACCCTCAAACATTTGAAAGACTGTCATAGAAAAGAGAGATGAGATTTGTTCTGCAAAACCAGAAATACTATGAGTGGAAATTACAAATGGCAGATTTAGGTTTGATATCAGGAAGAATTAGAGTTTTCCAGGAGTGGAAAGGGCTGCCTCAGTGGAATGGGGTAGTAGAGGGCTTTCCCTCATTGGAGGTCATCAGGCAAAGGCTGAAGGGTCACTAGTCAGGCGTGCTATAGTGGGGATTATTTCCGGGCACAGTTTGGTTTAGATGGCCACTGAGATCTTTTCCAAATCTGAAATCCTACAATTTTATATGCTTCCCTTGGCATGTTCCCTAGGTTCTGAAGGTAAAGCTCCCTCAGCTCTCAAGCCTTACTTTGGCTCTCAAAGAAGACTTCCAGACTCCTTTATGCCTCCATCTCCATGTTCTCTCCCAATTTCAAGCTCTCTCCAAAAAACAATAATTTGAAAATACCATTGCTGCAAAAACTGTCTCCCAGGTGCCCACAGACATTCTACCAGAAGAACAATATGATTTCAGCTGTCGGTCAGAATGTGTACTGTAAGCAATTGAGGGGAAAAGTTGTAGTGACTCACATAACAGGAGTGCTAAATATCTAAATAAAGGAGTGCTTCACTAGGCTGAACATCGAGGCACTTATCACAAACACAATGTAAATTCCCAATATGCAGCAGTACCGTTTATTAGCAAATGTCTCTCTGGATTATGTTTACTCTTATTCTATTAGGGAACTTGGTTCCACATTAAATTGTACAACAATAGGATGCTTGCAATACAGGGAGAACATTTAATTATGCAAGAGAATAGATTTATGGACTCTTGTTTCAGACATTTATCACCGCCCCTCTGATAATGTACATCTGGATGATTTTGGTATTGGTCATAGAACCTCAGAGAGAGAAGGAACCTCAGGGGACACCCAGCCCAAGCCACAGCTGACCTATAATGCCCTTGATGATAAGCTCATGGCTGACTATCCATCTTTTATCTGAAGACCACCAACAAAAAGGAATACACTATTTCCTAAGGCAGCCAGTTAATTCCAGTTAGGGACAGATTTAATTGTTAAGAAATCTTTCCTAACCTCAAGTCAAAATCTGCTGCTTTACATCTTCTATCCTTTGCTTTTAGTACTGCTCTCTGAGGACAATCAAAAAAGACCTAATGACTGCCATTCAAATTCTTGATGATGATGATGATGATGAAAGAGTGGCAGTAGAAGCTATCATTTCTATTGCACTTTAAGGTTTGCAAAATGCTTTACAAATACTACAGATATTGTTATTATTCCTATTTTACAGATGAGGAAACTGAGGCAGAGACTTGACCAGGGTCACATAGATAATACATGCCTGAGGTCGAATTTGAACTCAGATCTTCTTGACTCCAGGTCTTGCACTCTATCCACCACAACACCTAGCTTATCTCTGACCACTCTAATGTTTCCCCTAGGTCTTCTCATCCCCAGTTAGTTCAGTTGATTCCTGTATGCCATGGCCTCCATTTCCCTCACAATCTTGGCCACCCTTCCATGCAGGCTCTCCAACTTAACCAAGTTCCTTCCAAAAATGTGTAAAGTGAACCCAGCCCTTCCATTGTGACCTGATCAGGACAGAATATGGTGGAACCATCATCTACCTTATCCTTGATACCATGTGTTTCTTAATATAGGCCTCTCTTTCCTGGATAATCCCCAAATCCCTATACTCTTCAGCAACTTACCACCCTCTTCCACTTTGATTCCACTTTGGAATATTATAAGAAGCAGACCCATCTCCGTTACATATTTTATTTCAAACAACCAGACTCTATCATTGAAAATACTGAGAAGCATAGTGTTGTTCATTCATTCAACAAACATTATTAAGTCTCTGTTGTCAGGCTCTGTGCTAGGCACTAGGGTCAATGTCAAGAACAGAAGACCCAGCCACTGGGGTGGCTAGGTTGCACAGTGAGTAGAGCGTAGGCCCTGGAGTCAGAAGGACCTGAGTTAGGATCCGACCTCAGACACTTAACGCACACACAAACAAAAAACCTAGCTGTGTGACCTTGGGCAAGTTACTTAACTCCAATAGCCCTCCAAAAACAAACAAAAAAAAGACCCAGCCACTGAGAAACTGTCATTCTATACTGTCAGATTCAAAGGCGGCCTCATTGAGTGCAGCTTCCTCATTTCCTAAATGAACATCAGGAAAGGATTTGCCCACTTGGCTTTTCTAGGATTAGAACTCAAGTCTTTCAGCACCAGGGTCAGAGCTATGTCCAGTACAGCTTTCTGCCTTCTGTCACTGCCTCCCTGGGCAGCAGGAGTTGCTGATGCATAAATACAAACAGCATGTAGCCTTGCTAAATCTAGTCTACTGTTTTAGAAGAGGCAGATATGAACTCTTGGTAAAAAGGAATCCTTTGGGGCGGCTAGGTGGCGCAGTGAGTAGAGCGCCGGCCCTGGAGTCAGAAGGACCTGAGTTCGGATCCGACCTCAGACACTTAACGCACACACAAACAAAAACCTAGCCATGTGACCTTGGGCAAGTTACTTAACCCCAATTGCCCTCCAAAAAAAAAAAAAAAAGGAATCCTTTCATCGTCCCAGAATTACTGTCAGAGTTTGGGTGATATGTGGTCCATATGGCAGCACATTCATTCTGTGTATGTGTTTATTGCTGCATTTTCATTAGAGAAGCTAAGGATGTGCTAGCAGAGTTAGAGAGAATGCCTGTTGGCTTGATAACATCCTACGGTCTAAAGAAGGGACCTCTCCCTTTGAGACTATGACAGTCTCTCTGCTTGTCTCCTCAAGTCCTTCTCTCCCCACTGAAATGAATGAACAGATGAATGAACATTTATTAGGCACTTACTATCAGCAAGGCACTATGCTAAACTCCAAATAGAAAGGCAAGACTGTCTCTTCATTCAAGGAGTTCACATTCTAATAGAGGGAGACAACACACAGAGAAGGGTTCCATTTCAGGCAGATGGAAAGGTCAGGTGGTACTTAGGGTACAGCAGGCAAAACAGCAGGGTAGATGTAATGCCCCATGGATCTTGGGAAACATTGGCAGTGCAAATGGTCCCAATCAGCAACTGTTAGGAGAAGGGTATCGGGGCTTTGGGTTATCTCAGGCAGAGGCAGGAATGCTGGGGCCAGTATTCCAGCCGAGTGGGAATGAGCAATGAAGTCAGGGGTGAGGGAGGAGAAATAATGATAAGGACAAGGATGAGGATGATAGAAGATTGTCCAGAATCACGGAGTTAGAAAGTGTAGGAGCCAGAGCCAGGATTAAAACCTAGGGAAGGAAGGCTAATGGAATAGAATGGAGCACTTGGAGTAATGGAATGAATCAGGAGATGTGGATTTGAATCCTGGATCTGGCTTCAAGACTCAGCAAAAATCCCACCTTCTACATGAGGTCTTTTCTGTACCTCTAGCCCTCACCCACTGTTAACACCTCTGAGATTACCTCCCATTTTCACTGTATACATCTTGTATGTACAATTTTTCACATGTTGTCTTCTCCATTAGAAAGTGTAAGCTCTCTGAGGCCAGAGACCACACTTTTGCCTTTTATTGTACTCTAAGTGTTTGCACACAGTAAGTGCTTAATAAATACATGCTGTAGTCACCACTTTTTAACCTATTTGACCTTGGCCAAATCATTTAATTTTTCTATACCTCTGTTTCTATAACAACTTGCATTTATATGGCACTCCCTCAAAGTTTTGCAAAGCACTTGGCATATATTATCTCCTTGGATCCTCACAATGACCCAGTGAGGTAAGTGTTGTGATTATTATCCCACCCAATTTCATAGATAGGGAAACTGAGGCTGAGAGAGGTTAAGAAAATTTCCCAGGGCCATATAGCTAGTAAGTGTCTCAAGCCAGATTCAGAGGCATGCATTCCTGATTCTTAGTACAGTGATCTTTCCACTGCCCTACGTGGTCTGTCTTTCCACATTTCTAAGGTTCCTTCTCACCATAATCCTATGATACCATGAACTCTAGGTTCAGTGGTTTGCCTGTAGCTGTTTCTCACTGTTGATTGATTGACCAAAACATACAGAAATTAAATTCCAGTCCATACCCCTATCTCTAAGCTGTGGTTCTGACCTGATTTCTCCTCCTCTAAGAGGTTTAAGGGAGGGGAAGCAGCTGATAAAGGCTACATGCCCTTCATCATTTGCTCCTGGCACAGGGGTGCTCTTCAGAAAAAAGCAGAGAGGCTTCCAGGGCAGAGACCACACAGACACACATTCCTGTCCAGCCCGGATTTTCTGACCTGGAACACAGAAGCACAAATGTCTCATTTTCCTCGCTGAATGCAGTCCAGCCAGACTGAGGGGAACTAAAGGATTGGAGGCAACGATCTGTATAATTTAGGCACAAAAAGGCTGCTTTGGCAGAGTGGCTTCTACATTGCCAGTCCTTACAAAGACCTAGAGCACAAAACACAGGGTGAAACTAGAGGGGTACCAAAGAGACCCTAAAATCTCCCTAACAGGCCTGCCACAGTATCTGACAATCTACCATTAGAATCAGGGTTAAAAGAATCCATTTAGCATTGTAATGCAAATATGTTACCCATTCATGGACATTTAGAAGACCATCAGAGCAGAGCCTGGGGGAATTAGCAATCAATCAATCATCAAGCATTTATTAACCATTTACTATGTGCCAGGCACTCTTCCAAGTGCTGGGATTGGAAGGAAGAACAAAAAAGGGGAAAACAGCCCCTGCCCTCTTGGGATGTTGAGGGAAAAGGTGTAAGGAAATAGGGGGAGATTGGTCTCAGCCTAATTCAAGAGGACAACATGAAGGCCCTGAGACTGGGTGAAGTTCTAGGAATGAATGAATGAAGCACTATTGACTACTTACTATATGCAAAGCCCTGAGGATACAAATAGAAAAATAAAGATAGCCCCTGCTCTCTTCTAGGTACCCAAAGCAGGAGAAATATTAACCCAAGATGAGGAAGTGGGGATGGAGAATGGGACAAAACCTTGTGATTTTGCCCTTGCACAATTTTGGTCAGTCTTTGTGGCTTCACCTCTCTGCAGGATTTCTCTGACTTCTTTTGTCATGAAATTGATTACTCAACAAATGTTTATTAAGTACTTACTATGTATGTACCAAGTCCTATGATTTTTATTAGGGATAAAGAGATAAAATAGTTCCTGCCCTCAAGAAGTTTATATTCTAAAAGGGAAACGGTATGTACCTGTAAACATAAATCTATATCTGTATCTCTCTATTTATGAGACAAATAGAAATTAAATACACTGAACACTTTGGTGTTTGAAATGTCGTGGCAGAATTATCAATGGTGGTCACCACAAGGGCCTAAAAGAATGGAATACCCCAACAAATAAAATAGAAACAGGGGAATTTGGCGATAAAATAAAGAAAATTGAGCCAAATTCCAGATTATGAAATGTTCTTTATGTAACATAATAGTTGACATTTCTGTAATGATTTAAGATTTGCCAAGTGTATTTTCATTTGGTCTTATGAACCTGTGAAGTAGATGCTACTTTTCATGATTTTGCCTCTGAAGAAACTGAGGCACAGAGAGACTAATTTGACCACAGTGACATGGATAGTTCATGTCCAAGGCACAATGTAAACCTAGATTCCTCCTAACTCTAAGTTCAGTACTCTGCCCAGTGCACCATCTTGCTTTGGCACAAGGTAAAACAGAATGACTTTTCAGCAAGGGTACGTGGCCCTGGGATACTACAAGTCTGGAGGTTTATGCCTTACTTAGCTCAGACCATAAAAGACAAAATTCCTGAATTTAGGAGAAGGGTCAGTCAGTCAATAAACACTTATTAAGTACCTACTCTGTGTCACCCACTATGCTAAAATAAAAAGAAGAGTCTTTCACTCCATATTTCCTGGTCGTCAATCTCTGACATTCTCAGGACACCTAGTTTCTTATATAGGCTTATTTATCTGGAAGACTTTCCCCTTATTTACAAGATGGGGAAGATATGGTTAAGCAATAGTTTGTGTGAAAAAGATCTGAGGGGGTTAGTGGACCAAATGTTCAACATGAATCAACAGTGTAATACAGCAACCAAGCTGATTTTAATATGAGCATAATGATCAGAATGAGAGAGGTGATAGTCTCTTTGTCCTCTGACCTTGTAAGACCATATTTTAAGAGTTGAGATCCATAGCACTCTGTGGGAATTCATGAACTACAGTTGCAGAGTAAGGACCATTGGAGAGAACATTCACTTTGATGATATCACACATACATTGGAGTGTTGCTGAACTGAAGGGTAGTATCCAGATGTGGGTGAGTGGGTAGGCAAGAGAATTGGAAGCCATGATGTAACAAAGAGCATTTGAAAGAATTATGTCTGTTTTAACTTGGAAAAGAGGAGACAGGGGTTACTATGCCTCTCTGCAGGTATTTGAAGGGCTGTCATGTGAAGGAGGGATTATCCTTGTTCTACTTGGCTCCAGAGCGCAGAATTGGGAGTGATGGGTGAAGGATTCTCCCTACTCCAATCTAACCTCCATGGAACTGCCAAAGGGCTTTCCTAAAATGCACACCTAATCATGCTACTCCTCTAAGCAATAAATCTCAACATTTCCCTATTATATCTAGGATAAAATATGAACTCCTCTGTGGGGCATTTAAAATTCTACACAACCCAGTCTCAACTTATTTTTCTGGGCTTATTATACACTACTCTCCTTCATACACTCTATTACTCAGTCAAAGTGGTATTCTTGTTGTTTTTCACCCACTGTCATGTCCTCTCTCATCCCTGAGTTCCTTTTAGTTATGTACATGTTACCTTCTCCAATAGAATGAAAGCTCCTTAGGGTCAAGAACTAGAGGACTGTTATACTTTTGTCTCTGTGGCTCCTTTGACCTTTCTTGGCATCCCTAGTACCTATCCTAGTGCCTGGAAAATAATAGGCACTAAATAAATGCTTGCTGAATTACAGATTATAATAAATATTTAATAAATCCTTAATGAATTGAAATTGCAAAGAGTCAGAGTTTGCTTCTATGTAAGTCAAATCTTCCTAACAGAGCTATCCAAGAGTAAAATGGGTTGCCTTAGAAGGTAATGAGTTCCTCATCACTACATACATCAGGAATGCACAACCACTATTTGGAGATATGGAGGAGATTTTTGCATCAAGCAATGGGTTGAACTACATGACCCCTAGGTCTCTTCCAAGTCTATGATTCTATGAATTTCAGTTATTCAGCTCTTTCATCTCTGAAGTTCTAGCCTCACCCTTATGCAATCTTTCTCTTAATCTATTCCTTATTCCCTAGCACTTCTTGTATTCATTGTTGTAGCCAGAGACAAAATGTTTTATGTGCAGTAGCACCAGCCTCCTACCTTGTCCCTCCTTTCCTCAACCTCTGGGAAAAGTTAACCTTCTCTCTTTCTAGTCTAGGATAATTATCTCTATATTCTCTAGGATAATCTATTCACAACTTCAGTATCACCAGGAGTCGGTAGAACAGACTGGGCAAGGCAGCTGTGGAGTTCATTCAGTCCCTCACTTTACTAACAATACAAGTAAGGGATGAGAGCTTAGGAAAGATTCTATCCTTATGGAGCAAATACTCAAATACCTTCCCTTTATAAATGCTTCTGTTTAGCAAGCAGAAGAATCATTGGGTTCCAGGAAGAGGAGAAGGAGGAAGGAGAAGCTCCCTCTGTCCTACAGGCTCCTTAACTCTGATATGGAGTCCAGGGGAGGAGGACAGCAAGGAGGAGGAAGGAAGGATTGCATTTTCTCCAAGGGAGTTGGCCTGGCTTCTCCCCTTCCCATTCCCAGAACTAATTTAGGCCACCTAAGAGTGCATATATATGGATGAATGACACATTCTCATCTATCTCCTGCTGTAACAGTTAGATGATAAACCAAGTTCATTTGGAAATCAATCCAAGGGAGGGGTGAAACCCATAGAATTGATAGCCTAGAAATGGATCAACCATCATTGGAAGGGGCTGCAAAGTTTAAGGAAGAAAGAGATAGGAAGAGGCGTGGGAGTGTGCTGGAAAAGAATGAAGAGCGATATGGAGGAAAATCATAGAATGTTGGAGCTAGAAAGGTCCTCAATGGCTATAGAGAGCAAGCCCTACCTGAAAAGAGCAATCCTAGAAAAAGGGTCACACTGCCTCCTTTTGATCATGTCCATTAATGGGGAACTCACTCTTTCATTAGCAGTTCATTCTTATTTTGGACAGCTCTCATTGCTGGAAAAATTTTCTTTAATGCCAAAATTTGCCTCTCTGTCACTTAAGCAATCAGAAACCATGAAATCTCATAATATGGTTCAATGGAAAGAGGGATAGATTTGAAGTTGGAAGATTTGGGTTTGGTACCATCAGTCTACTAGATGGGTCAGTGGACAGCTCACAGGGCCTGGAGTCAGGAAGACCTGAGTTCAAATCCAGATTCAGATACTTATTAGCTGTGATCCTAGGCAAGTTACTTACCTCCATCATCTTCAGTTTCTTCATCTGTAAAATCATAATGGTACCTGCCTCCCAAGGTTGTAATGATAAAATGGTATAGTATTTATAAAGCACTTAGCAAACCTTAGAACACTATTTAAATTCTATTTCTTATTACTATTAATATTATTGTTGTAGATGATGATGGTGTTTTGTTACTAGCTATATGGTCCTGGTCAAGTCATTCATCATCTGTCAAATGAAAGGCTTAGACCTCTAAGTTCCCCTCCAACTCTAAATCTATGATGCTGTGAATTTAATTTCAGGAAGAACCTTAAAGGCCAACTTTTCCAATCCATATGTGAGCAGAGACCCTCTCTCTTTGAGAATCTTTGAATACCTTCAGTCATGGGGAGCTTACTACCTCCTTAAGTAGCCCATTACACATAAACTGATCTTAATTAACCTGTTACTCTGGGTGCATGCATGAATGTGTAACAGAAAAAGTTAATAATAGGCTAATACTGATGATTTTTGCAGCCAAGAGTCAATACTCCCAGACCTAAGCACAATGTGTAGGTCTTTGAAGTCAGCAGCCCTACTCTGTTGAGAAACTAAGGGGCAAAACTAAAGAGCCCTACAGGAGTCTGCACTGAATATGCCTCACTCATTTAGTTATCCTGCTTTTCTGGCTCTTGGTCTGGCTGCTGATCTTGGGATTGTATCTCTTCTAGTGCCTAGGACCGTGCTTTACACATACTGTGCACTTAAATAAATGTCATCCAACTCTATGGGTAGACTCAGCACTCCTGGAGCCCTGCAACTTTCTCTATTGATCCAGGGACTATTTTCTGATTCTCTGCATTCTGACCCCCAGCTTTGCCACACTGGTTCTAGTTCTGCTCCCTGTGGCTAAGAATAGTGAGTCACATTCTTTTTTGAGAGACAGCATGGTTATGTGTCTCCAAGGCCAAACCATGAATTCAGAAACACCTGGGTTCAGTCTTGCATCTGATGCACACTGGCTATGTGACCATGGGTAAGTCACTTTCTCCGTCCCCCAGGCAATTCTTTAAGGCTATAAAGCACTGACAAGATGCTAAAATATTCTGTAGAGGGAGTTGCTAGTGAAATCCTGGAGTTGGATCAAAAAACATCGTTATTCTATAGAAATAGCCATTCTAATATTTGAAGGGAGCTACTACTTCTTCCCTAAGTCTTCCTTTCTCCAGGGTAAATACCCCCAGTTCCTCAACCAGTCTTCATCATCCTTGTCTCTTCCTTCCTCAAATGTGGCCCCCTAAACTGAACATAATACTGTAGGTCTGTTGGTGTGGTCTGACCATGGCAAAGGACAGTTGGGTGATCACTTCATTCTGGATGCGTTGCATTTTTAAAGGTAGCTTATGGCATTAGTGGTAAGGAGATTTCCCATTTGATTTGGAAGTAGCCAATGTGAGGGACTCCTATCTTATCCATGGCTACAGGAAGCAGAGACTTTCCAATGCCAGACCAGAAGCCATTCTCTGACAGAGAAGTGATGCCCAGGGTCCTAGGAATCCCTTCTAAATCAGGATTTGGATATTCTTCAGAGAAAGATCCAAATTATCTAAAGAAAATGAGACCCCTTTGGGTGGCTAAGTGGCGCAGTGAGTAGAGCGCTGGCCCTGGAGTCAGAAGGACCTGAGTTCGGATCCGGCCTCAGACACTTAATGCACACACAAACAAAAACCTAGCCATGTGACCTTGGGCAAGTTACTTAACCCCAATTGCCCTCCAAAAAAAGAAAAGAATAAAAGAAAATGAGACCCCTTCTCCATTTGGTGAAGCATTCCAAGTTGACTAGAGCTTGACTGGGCTGCTGTCTCTGTTTCTGTCATTGTCTCTGTCTCTCTCTCCCCTCTTTCCTATCATCTCTTAATCTGCCCTCAAGTCTGTCTCTTTACTTGACTCCATCATGTCCTTAAAAAATCCACCCTCATCAGTAAACTTATCACTCTTTCATATTACAGAAGCTTTGGAATTCACATCTAACCAGTACTCTTAGTGTCCTCTAGCCATCTAGAACATTTGAGTGAGGAGTAAAGCATTCCTTCCAAAGCTGGAATTTTAAGAGGGTTCTACCCCACCCCACACCCCACACACATACACACATATATTTGTGTGTGTCTATACACACACATGTACATATATACATAGCTTACAAATACAAACTATGCCTTACATGTAATATATTGCCCATGTATAATAAATATTATATTTCTGTGGTATGTATTATATAGGTATGTGATATGTCAGGTTGTTGTGCACATGTTATACATGGTGTAAAAATGGCACACATGATAGTATGCTATGTGTTATACATGGCATGTTTATTATATATTTGTTATATATATGTCACATACATACATGTGTGTATAGATACATTGGCATTTATACCTCATCAACACACTCAGCATACTCTCTGTCTTTATTTCTGTCTCTATCTCTTTGTGTCTGTCTTTCTCTCTGTGTGTCTCTATTTGTCTCTCTGTCTGTCTCTCTCTGTATTGGGTATTCCTATCTCTCAGATTAAAATGCAGCCTCTCTGGGGTCTCTTGCTGAATGGCATGAAAGCTTTGACCTGCTCCATTTCTATCCAGTTTGCCCCTCCTTAAGCAGCCTGGTAGCCCCTAGGTTCTGGGAGCTTACAATATTGGTGCTAGATTTATTGTAGGCATCCAATCGGTTTTAGTCCTGCTTGAAGCTCAGAATTCCCAAACTCAAGCAATATGACAGTTTCTGCTTCTCCATTAGGGATTACAAACGTGGGCCACCATATCCAACACTGCTCTTTCTTTGGAGGAATGTCCTTGATTTGGACTCAGGAGGCTTTGTCTCATTATTCACGACCTGCCGGTTGGCTTTGGCTTTCTCTGGTGTTGGTCCATGCCAATTCAGAGAAGCTGAAGTCTTGGCTTCTCTCTGGGCCAATAGGGAGCACCACGTTATGGGGACTGCATTACAAGTTAAGAGCAAAGGGATTAAAAAATAATGGCATTATAGAACTTGAATATAATAGATTTGAAGTTTCATATCCAATCATCTTTTTAAAAATTTCACTACTTGATGGAAATTGTTGTTTTATTTCATGAATTAAAAATAAAACTAAATTTAAAAAGTGAATAATGGGTAATGAGTTTAGAGAGGTATAGTAGGTTCAATATAAATATAGATATAGATATATAGAGCTTGACAAAGGTTCATCTGACTTGGGGGTCAGTCAAAATCTCTCTGAGAGACTTTGGGGCTTCTGGTCCCCAAAGTAGTGCTCCAAAAGGCAGCCTCTTCTTGGCAAAGGCTCTCCTTTGACAATGAGTACCTGTGTCTACATTCCCAGTACCTTGGCTGGAATTTCTCTTATCTCTTCTCCCTTCTGTATCAACTGCCCCACCTCTGAAGGGACCTAGTTGAGCTAGTGTGCCCCTTCAGGCTCCATATTCCCAACCACTGCTCACAATCTTCAGGTTACAGGTCAAGTCCGAGAGAAAAGCTGAAAAAATGGACAACCCTGGGAAGTCCCACTGGACAGAAGCAGAAACACTTGGATGCCAATAGAAGGCACTGAAATATACAGTTCTAATAAGGGTGTTTGGTAAAAGACAAGTCTGCCTTGGGCTCTATCCAATGGTATTGAGTTATCAATACTCACCTACCCCAAAACAGAACTCCAGGTAATACATAGTTCTATAACATCATCAAATTGAGCTTTATATTACCAATATCATAGGATTTTCAGCTGGAAGGGAAATTAGAGATAACCTAGTTCAATGCTGTTATTTTGCACAGGAAGAAACTAAGACCCAGAAGGAAAGTCAGTTGCCCAAGGTCACAGAGGTGTAGCAGAATCAGGATCCCAACCTACATCTTCTGAGGCCATCACAAGTGCTCTTTCCATGATATCCTCTGTCTCTAATGTTGGTCCCCAACAAGAAGCAAGAAATTTAATATAGTTCCAACTGATAAGCATCTCTTAAGAGCCTAGTATGTGAGGGGTACTGTAGTAGGCACTGGGGATACAAAGAAATGAGTGGAAACAACCCTGTTTCAAAGAGTTTCCTTCTATTGGATGCCCATACCCTTCTCAGTGCCAAGTTATGTGAACAACATAATCAAAGATTTAACAGTCCAAAAAGGTGAGATAAGAAGAGCTAGCTTCCTGGAGGATGGGGCGGGAATCACTTGGACACTACAACTGAGTCAGTCAATAAGCATTTATTAAGTGCCTACTGTGTGCCAGGCACTGTGTTAAATGCCAGGGATACACAGAAAAGCCCTCTGTCTCTGCCTTCAAGGAACTCCCATTCAAATGGAGGCATTAACATGGATATAGTATTGAACATACAAGAGATACAGTGCGTGCATGAAGGTAATCTCAGAGAGAAGGCACTAGTAATGGGAGGGACCAGGCTGCTAGTTAATAACAACTGACTTTTATATGGCTCTTTGTAGTACACAAAGCTTAGCTAGGTGTCTTGGTGAATAGAGTGCAGGGCCTGAAGTCAGTAGACTCATCTTTCTGAGTTCAAATCTGGCCTCAAACACTTTCTAAATGTGTGATTCTGGCCAAGCCACTTAACCCTATTTGCCTTAATTTCCTCATCTGTAAAATGAGTTGGAGAAGGAAATGGCAAACTACTCCCGTATCTTTGCCAAGAAAACTCCCATTGGGTTCATGAAGAGTCAGACATAACTGAAAAAGACTGAAGAATGACAAAAATTATGTAAATAGGTTTACATATATTATCTCATTTGATCCACACAACAACCCTTTGTGATAGATGCTACTGTTATCCTTATTTTACACATGAGGAAACTGAGGCAGAGAAGTTTAGTGATTTGCCCAGGGTCATAAAGCTAGAAAATGTGTCAGATAGGATTCAAACCCAGGCATGCCTGACCCCAGGTCCAATACTCTATTCACTAGGCCACACTGCCTCTGAGCTGTTCACACAACAGACCATTAGAAGCTTCGACTCTAAAAAAGCCATTCTTTGACGAAGCTGAGCCCAGGTTGATGGGTTTTATAACAGTAGTTGTTTAGGTGAGAATTCTTATTTTTAATGGTTTCAGTTTTACCCCAGAATAGGCCTCCCAAAATAAGCATCTGGCCCTGGATGTTCATTCTCACTGCACTTGGTATACTTCTCATGGGGAGCACCCTTTCCACCCCTGCTCACCTCTCTTGAATCAGGCTGCCTGGTATTTATTTCTGCCCTTTCCTTCCACCACCCTGAGTGATCTTCCCTAGATAATAGAGATTACTGCATTTGGGTAAAAGAGGTGTGTGTGTGTGTGTGTGTGTGTGTGTGTGTGTGTGTGTGTGTGTGTGTCCTACAATGATATCTTCTGATGTTTACATATTATTGGGGAGACAACATTTACATGGGCAGGTACATACAGAACAGATACAATGTGATTTTGGAGGGTGGTGGGCACTAGCAGAATTAGGAGAGGTCTCAGACACAAGTTGGCACTTAAGACAAGTCTTGAAGGAACTTACAGATTCTAAGGGGCAGATGTGAGAAGGAAGAGCATTACAAGCATGGGGCAAAGACAGTACAAAGGCAGGACAAGGGAGAATGGAACATCAGGAGCAACTTAAAAGGCCAGCTCTGGTACTCCATCAAACACAGCTGACAAAATTATAGACCACTGAACACCAATGTGTATATGCATATCTCTATATCTCTAATCAGCCCAATATGTAGATGAGTATATATATGAGTGTGTATGTATACATATATAAGTATATGCATGTATTTATGCACAGACACTTCAAAGTACATGTGGGGGATACTGTGCACACAGTAGGAACTTAACAAATGCTTCTTGGATTGATTCTCCTGTTGGAGCTATAGATACCCTTGGGCTATCAAAGACAATGCCTAGCTGTGCATAAATTCAGGCAAGTTGAACAAATCTGAAAAACACTTCAAGTACAGCCTAGAAACAGTCTCGATGTGTCTGTTGTGTGAGGATGAGTGTAATTAAGGGCAAAAGGGCTCATCACCAAGTTGGCTGCAGGGTGATTCTGCACCAGCAACTGACAAAGACCATTAACTGAGATATAGGTATTCACATTGGTAGAAGGAGGATGCTGACAAAATTATAGACCACTGAACACCAATGTGTATATGCATATCTCTATATCTCTAATCAGCCCAATATGTAGATGAGTATATATATGAGTGTGTATGTATACATATATACGTATATGCATGTATTTATGCACAGACACTTCAAGTATTATGTATACACACACACATATATATACACCCACATACACACATATACTTCTACCTCCCAATTAATCTTCCCAAGTGCCCAACTCATAAATCCCATCTGCCTAGTCTTTCTGAGCAAGCAGGATGTATTTAGGAACACCATGAGACCGGAAGAATGAAAGGAAGGTGTCCTTTACAAGCCCCCTCCAAACCTAGTCTTTGTTTATTACATCATAAACCTTTCACCCAGGTGGTTCATCACTGCACAGAGTACAGACGGTACACTGGCAGCACCAATTTCTTTATGCAAAGGTCGGTACCTTGTTCGAAGATTCCCTTGCTCTGGTACTCCATCAAACACAGACAATACATCAAAGTCCTCTTCTAGTGCAAAGGAGTGGAACACAAGCTGTATCCTGTTCTGTTCCTCAGCTGTGATGATCCATGTGCAGTTGGCATAGTTGGGATAACCATACGGGAATCCAGGGCTCTCAACTGTTCCATTGGGGCCTTGCAAATTGAATGTGCAATTCTGGCCTGGGAAAGGAAAAAAGACATGGTTAGGCAAATAGAGGTGACCTTGTAGAGTTTGGGGCTTGGAGCTGGAAGATTTGCATTCAAATCCTGATTCTAGCATTCATCAGTCCTGTGATTCTAGGCAAGTTCTTTAACTTCTCTCAGTCTCAAGTACCATGCTAGTATTTATCTATTAAATTTCTAAAGATTTAAAATAGTGGGCACGGGTAGTGCCCACAGCCCACCTTTACAAATGAATATATATCTATCAGGAGCAGCATAGTAGAGGTCATTAAAGAACTGTATGGCTGAAAAAGGAGACAGACTAGTCACATAGCCAGTGTAAGGGACATCAAATGGACAGTCCATGTTCCAAACTGGTACTCACAGAAAGTCAAGTGGTCTAGAGAAATGCCTTAGCAGACCTTTTTCATCTCTCATTCCCCCTCACCAGAAGAGTTATGAGGGCATGGGTGAGAGTCCTTTGGGATGAGAAAACATGGATTGGTTGACATTGCTTTACTAGGAAGAATTCCTACATCAGTGAGATCAAAGATCCTTTGAAATTTTGAATTATAACAAATTCCTGACACCACTTTGTTTTCTAGGGACAATCTCTCTCTTTTCCTACAGTTGGTTGTAGAAAGAAATCCCAGATGACTGGGCACCTGCATTCATGGACTATAGTAATTAAGGCTTTCTCTACAAACCAAGTGCTGCTGTGCATGGTCTCCTCGGTGCTAAAGATGGAGGCAAAGATGAAGAAGGCAGACCTTGCCCTCAAGGAGTTTAGAGTCTAGGGATTTCATGTACAAAAATAATACAAAATAATGTATATGTACAAAATAATACAAAATAGAATGTTATTTTTAAGAAAAGTATTAAGTATTAATTACCTCCTATGTGCAAAAAGGCTCAACATCAAAAATGTTTTTTCATGAACATGATTTTGTTCAATGAAATGGCATTAATGAAGATGTATTAACATCTACCATCTACTAGGATATGACTGCACCCTAAGATCTATGGAGCCTTTCCATCTGACTTGCAGCTGAAATCTCTCTTTCCCTATCAGAATGTGAGAATTTAGGGTTAATGTGAGCATTAGGCTTCTCCAAAAGGAGAGGGGGGCTCTGTCTTATTTTTCTATTTACAGCTCTAGCACTTAGCACAATGCTTTCCACATATTAAGTTCCTAATAAATACTCATTCATTCAAGTTACAAAGAAGAAGTCTTTACAAGATGCAGGGAGATCTGAGGAGGGTGAGATGGCATCTGTCTTTTCAATATCAGATAAGACAGTGATTGCTTCCAACTGAGGAATCAAAGAAGGGTTTATAAAGGAGATGGTATTTGACTAGGGCTTTGGAGGATGGACAGGATTTCAACAGGCTTAGATAAGGGGAGGGGATTCCTGGCAGATGAGGTGCAGAGGCAGGAAAGTGTTGAATATATTAGGGGAACAGACAGGTAGTTCAAGTTGGCTGAAGTATATGACTGATGTGGAGGAAGAATGTGAAATGGTGCTTCTCCAAGCAGTGAAGGGTCTTGAATGAGAGGATGAGATTGGACTTTATTTTGTAGACAATAAGAAATCAGTGAAAGCCTGTGAGCAGCTGTACATTAAGAAGGATAATTTGTCATTGATGTGGAGTCTAGGTTGGAGCTAAGGAGAGAGAAAACACCATAACAATCCAGGTGAGAGGTAATGTGGACCTATGCTAGGGTGGGAATAAGAGATAAGGAATGAATAAGAAAGATACCATGGAGAACCAATTGGCCAAGGATTGAAAATGCGGAGACTCTTTGGCTAATCAATTATCTCCCCATAATAACTCTCATCCCTATCTCTTCTTTCTGTTCCCACTCTTACCACTCTTAACAGTCAGGTCAGGAAGAAGAGTTTTAGCCTAAAGTTGATGGTCTCCTTTTTGAATTCAAAGACTTTGCAGTAAGGGTTTTAAGGGTTTTCAAGCAGAGCCAATAAGAAATGAAAACTTGAAATTCAGAAGAGAGGTCTCATCTAGACATACATATTTAGGAGTCTACTTAGACACATTAGTTGAAGTTCTAGAAGAGAATGAGATTGCCAAGGGCAAAGATGAAGGCACAAGGCTGGAGGCAGAACTTTGATGAATTCTTATATTAAGGGAATATGAACAAAAGCTAGAAAAAGAAAATGAGTAGTAAGAGACATAGAATAAAAACCAGAGGAGAGCAATCAATCAGTCAGAAAGCATTTATGAAGGCCCTGCGATGTGCCAGGATGTACACTAAGTGTTGGGGCTATAAAGAGAACCAGTCCCTGCACTCAAGGAGATTGCATTCTTACAGGTGAGACAATATGTACATATGTAAACATATAAAGAGTATATATAAAACAAATACAAGATAGTTTCTGGAGGAAGGTATTAGCAACTCAGAAATGTCTCAAGTCAAGAGAAGAATATGGAGAAGGAGGTGCTAGTCAAGAGTACTAAAGGCTTTGGAGAAGTCAGGGAAGAAGACGAAAAAAGGCCAATTAATTTGACAGGCAGGAAGACATAGATGACCTTGAACAGTTTATTTTCAGTAGGATCAATGGGCAGAGAAATCAAATTCCCAGGGACTGGGGATGGTGAGAAAGTAAAAGCTATATTCTTTCTAGAATTCTGGCCAGAAGGGGAGAGGAGCAGGACAGTAGCAGGAGAGTGTGAACACCTGTATTAGTCAACTTTGTAAATTATCTTATGTCTATGCAGATTGGAGAAGTATTGGAGAAGTAAAGAGTTGAAAATAACAATGGTATTTAGGAATTGAATTTGGATTTCTGAACTACAACTCAAAATGGAAAACTGATAGGTTCTTGGCTGGAGTTGAAAAGTACCTAATGAGGATCAGTAAAATATATGTGGGTGTGTAATATATATATATATATATATATATATATATATATATATATATATACATATATATTTGCTTAGAATCTTATAACTGATCAAGAAGCATTTCAATGGAAAATGATGGAGAGAGAGAAATCTATCTACATATATCTGTCAAGCCAGAAACCACAGAAAATAGCACATGTAACACAGGAAGAATATCAGCGTAGAGGGCCAGTAAATTCAAAGGAGATAATATCTAAGAAGTAAGACAGCAATAAACCCACGGCTTCAGATGTCTGTGCCCAGTTGCATAAAGCATTGGCAATAAACAGGGTTGAGCTAGTGATTTTAATGCAAGAAGGCAAATTTGACTTCAGAGCTACCACTGAGACTTTATAGGATGGGACTTGTGACTAGAATATGGTTGTGGAGTCTTATACTTTATTCAAAAGGAACAAAATAGATAAAAGGAGTGAGAGAGTAAATTTATATATTAAGGAGATATATGCATGTGAGGAAATGAAGCAACTGGAAGGGTAGCAAGTATTTGGTTGAGGACCAATACCAAGAAATACAGAAGTAGTATTGTTGTGGGAGTATATTATGGACCACTTGGACAGAAGGAGGAAACAGAGGCATTCAGGGAAGATTTCAACAACCTGTCAGGAAAGTACAATATAGGAATGATGGGAGATTCAATTACCTGGACAACAGCTTGACTTTTCTTTATGCCAAGAGCAGAGAAGCTAATAAATTCCTAAAATGTCTTGACATGATCATTTCATTATTGAAAAAGTGGAGGAAGCAAAAGGGGAAATTGCTATTCTGGACCTTATTTTGACAAAAAAAGTAAAGCCTCTTGCCAACATAGAAATAATGGAATACTTCGGAGGATGTGGCAAATCCTTTTAAAAATTCATAAAACTAAAAAAAATAGAAAGTTGGCCATAGTCTGATGTATATTCTGGAGTGTGTTTCAAAGGGTCTATCAGAAAGATAAGTGGTATCATAGGAGCATCACTTTAGAGTTGGAAGGGATCAAAGAGGTCATTAAATGCAATCCCCTTGATTATAAATAATTTCATACCCTTTGACCCAGCCATACCACTCCTAGGGTTATATCCCAAAGAGATCATAGTAGTGGGAGGAAGAACCATATGTACAAAAATATTTTTAGCAGCCCTTTTTGTGGTTGCAAAGAATTGGAAACTAAAGGAGTGCCCATCAATTGGGGAATGGCTAAACAAGTTGTGGTATATGAATGTAATGGAATTTTATTGTGCTATAAGAAACGAGGAGGTGACGGATTTCATAATTACCTGGAGAGACTTATACAAACTGATGCTGAGCGAGAAGAGTAGAATCAGAAGAAATTTGTATACAATCACAGACATACCATATCTGTGACGACCAACTATGACAGACTGGACTCTTTTCAGCAATGCAGTGATATAAGTTAATCCCGAATGACTCAAGAAAGTGAGAAATGTGCCATCCAGAGATATAACTAGAAAGAACTGAGCCTGAATCCTGATGGAAGCAAACTAAATGATCTTGTTCTTCTCATTGTTTGGTTGTACTTCTTCCTTACCATCTTTCATCCCACCTAGTACAATATGCCTTTGTAATTGGAATAATGTTTAATATGAATGCATTTGCAGACCCTATACTGTACTATATGATGTCATGAGGGGAGGGGGGAGGGAAGTAAAGGAAATTTGAAAATCAAGGAACTAAGGAATTGAATCTTGTCAACTGAAACTAAACTAATAAATTAATTTAAAAAAAAAAAAGAAAAAGAAAAAAAAATGCAATCCCCTTATTTTACAGATAAGGAAGCTAAGACAGAGAGGAGTAAATGACTTGCCCAGGATCATTCAGCCACTAATGAGAATCTAAGGTGGGAGTTTAAGCCAAGTTTTCCTGATTCCAAGCCTAGCATCCCATCCACCATCCAACACCCTAAAATCCCCTTAGTTCAAACTCTCAAAGATGAAATTCAGAAGATAAAACCAGAAATTATTCAGATGCAGAAGACAATGAGATATTAACTAAAAAGACCAATGAAACAAGGAACTTAGGGTTGGGGGTACGGGGAGGGGAATGAAGAAGACAAATATGGATAGATAGAAATAAGGGACAAGCATCTAAGGATGAACACAAGAGAACAGCAAGGTCATGTAAGAGGACTAGTGGGAGGATTAAATCTCAAATTAAGCTGAAACGGGGGATTGGTGCTAAGGACAACCAAAGGGGCATTTTTCTTAAATCTATATGGAGGGAGGAGGAGGATCATCAGAGTAGGATATATGCTTGGGGAAGGCGGGATAGTGGAGAGGAAGATTTTATTTTGTTTCTACGAAAATATTTTTTCTACCAAAGAACATTAATTTTTAGGAGAGGTAGTATAGGCAGTTAGGTAATATGGCAGCTACAACACTATATTGGGATTAGGAAGCCCTGAGTTTGAATCTTGCCCCATTACTATGTGTGACCCCAGGCAAAGTCATTTAACCTCTCAGCCTCAGTTTCTCCATCTATAAAGTAGGAATAATAATATTATTTATTTCCAATGGTTGTTATGAGGATCAAGTGGGATAAAATATATGTAGAGTTTTGTAACCCTTAAAGCACTATATAAGTGGTGAATATCATTAATATTAGCTAATAGTAATAGCTACCATGTGCCATGCACCGTGATAAGTACTTTAAAGTAGTATCTTATTCTATCCTCTCCATTTTATAGATGAGGAAACTGAGGCAAATAAGGTTAAGTGACTTGCCTAGAGTCACACAGCTAGTAAGGGGTCTGAGGTCATATTTGAACTCAGTTCTCCCTCATTCCAGACCCAGCACTCTATCTAATGTAGACTTATTACTAAAGATACAGCAATAATTGTTCAGCCTGAAGTAGATAAGGGGAGAGTAAGAGAACACAAAATACCCTTCGAAAAACGCAAGTCACGATGACTCCATGAATTAAGTCCCAGGGTAATGAAAGGCCTGGAAGATGGGCCTGCTACGTCAATAAAAAGTCTTTGAAAAATCATGGAAAATGAGAGAAGGGCTGGGGGCTAGCAAATAACCAAATGCCTCCATTTTCAGAAAAAGGGACTAAGGGGATTCTGCAAGCTCTAGGCTGGGGTGAATTTGACTTCAGTTCCTAGAAAAGTCTATATAATGCATTATTAAAGGCCTGGTTTGTGGGCATTTTAAAAGGGAATTGGTGATCACTAAAAGCTTGGCTTCATCAAGAACAAGTCAGATTGATTTCATTTTCTTTCTTTTTTCTTTCTTTTTTTCTTTTTTGGCAGGGTTACCAGACTACTAGATCAGGGGAATGCCAAACACATTGCATTCCTGACTTTCTGTAAAACACTTGACAAAATCCCTCCTACTCTCCTTTCAGGCAAGATAGAAGTATGAGAGAGATAGCAGTAGAGAAAAATAGGTTCAGTTAAACAGATTTGGGTGGAATGATTGGATTCAAAGTATAAGTTGTTGATAAACCAGCAGGTATGGGGAACCTGTGGTCTGGAGACCACATGTGGCCTTCTAGATCCTCAAGTGTGGCCCTGTGACCAAACAACGGTGAAGTTTTGATTTAGTCAAAGGGCTGCATTTGAGGTCCTAGAGGGCCACATGTAGCCTTGAGGCCACAGGTTCCCTACCTCTGGACCAGTCTCACCTTAAAGGGTGATCTCTAGTGGAATCACCTAGGAATCTCTCTGTGAGCCTGTGAGGTTCGCTGTTTTCACTGCTCCAAGAAAAGGTGTTAATGGAATGTTTTATCAGCTTTGTAGATGACACAGAACTGGGACCCAACCCCTATGTGGTAGGGTCAGGATTCAAAATATATCCAAGAGCTTAAAGAATGAGCCTAATTTAATAGAGATAAATGTCAAGTTGTTTACTTGGGTTCAAAAAATAAATGTCATAAGTAAGAAGTGGGAATGGAATTCCTAAGCAACAGTTCACTAGGACAAGATCTGGTAGATTTAGTGGTCTACTGCATAAGCTTAATAAAGGAGTCAAGGGCAGCTAGATGGTGTAGTGGATAGTGTGCTGGGCCTGGAGTCAGCAAGACCAGAATTCAAATCCAGCCCCCATATACTTAAATAGTGATGGGCAAGTCACTTAACCTCAGTTTGCCTCAGTTTACTCATCTGTAAAATGAGCTGGAGA
Organism: Gymnobelideus leadbeateri; assembly: GCA_011680675.1. Classification (NCBI taxonomy): domain Eukaryota; kingdom Metazoa; phylum Chordata; class Mammalia; order Diprotodontia; family Petauridae; genus Gymnobelideus; species Gymnobelideus leadbeateri. The sequence goes on from WOXC01006172.1 coordinate 745,072, forward strand.
AGGAGATGGAAAACCATTTCAGTATCTCTGCCAAGAAAACCCAAATGGGGGTCACAAAGAGTCAGACATGACTGAAAAATGATTCAACAACAAAAATACCAATCAAAGGCAAAAATGAATCAAATAACTAATGTGATCTTAAGATGCATTAAGATAGGCAGATAGTGTCCAAGACTACAGAAGGGATGATCTCACTATCTCTTCCCTAGCCGATTTTTGTCTCATTCTTTACTTAGCCTTAATTACTGAGTGGGCATTGACTCAGTCAAATTGAAACCTGGGAAAAACCTTAGCTTAACAAGGACAAGGTCTCCCACCATATCTGGGATCATCTCCAGTTGTCCTGATGTATAACTGGTCACTGGACCCAGATGACTCTAGAGGAGAAAGCAAGGCTGGTGATTTTGCACAGCCCTGCCCCACTGTAATCCAATTCACTTACATCGTGATTTCACCTTCATCCTCTTCCAGAATGAAAGACAGATAATAACAATGAGTATTGGGTTCAGTTCCAGGAATGGCATTTGAAGGGCACTGGCCCTTCAAATAATAGAAGACACTCGAGGAGGAAGAGGAGGAGGAGAGGGACCAAAGAAAGACAGCAGGACTAGAGCTCAGGTCATATGACTCTATCAGTTGGAGTAATGGGAGAGGTTTAGCCTAGAGAATGGAAAGCATGAGGAAGGCTGATACATAATCCTTTCCCTCTAGTATTTTAAGAGCAGGAAGAAAGGAAAGAAACAGGCATTTATTAAATGCCTACTATATTCCCAGTGCTTTACAGATATTATCTCATCTGAGACTCACAACAGCCCTATTATTATTCTCATTTTTCAGCTGAAAAAACTTGAGGCAGAGGTTAAGCTACTTCCCCAGGGTCCCACAGTTAATTAGTACCTGAGGTCAAATTTGAACTCAGGTCTTTGTGACTCCAAGCCCAGTACTCTATTCACTGCACTGCTTAAAGGTCTATAGCATAGAAGAGTGAATGTATTTGTTCTTCTTTACTCCATTTAGGCAGAACTAAAAAAAGGAAAAAAAGTGAAACCTATGGAAAGATAGACTTATGATTGATTTTAGGAAAAAATTCCTAACAAGTAAAATTGTCCATGAATGGAATAGACCGCCTCAGGAAAATGTGGATTTGCCAGTATGACCCCTTGTTTCATATATCATAAAGGAAATATTGTTAATCTAAGGGTGTAAGCAGATGTCATCTGAGGTTCCTTTCAGTCCTGAAATTCCATGATTCTAGGTTTGGATGAGGACAATTTCCTGAAAGATACAGATTTTGTGTGCGTTTCCAGAAGACAGAAGAGGGATAGAGTCTGATGGAGAAATGTGTGGTTGATATCACCACCAACTCAATTGTTGCCTGTCTCCTGACACCACCCTGAGCTATTCCTAATAAAGGAAGTGCTAATAGAGACCAGGAGCTATCAGAGGCTCTTAGAAAGACAGGGTAACTTGTACCCAAATGCCAGAGTTCAAAGGATGTGTAGAATGAGTCAAATTGGAATCTTTTTATATGCACTTAAACTAGGATTCTTGAACCCCTTCCTAATTTTAGACTCTGTTGCCTTGTTTTACCCCTCTGGGACCTACCATTGCCAAATTACCAATCTGCACTTTCTGCTAATGGGCACAATCTGTCTCCAGACCCTGTCTGCTGGCTACCTCCAGTTAGCTAATGGGCCACAGTGAGTGCCTCTTCTGAGTGCAGGTGCCCAGGCCTTAGAGGAGCATCCCTCCAAGGGATGCTTGGCTGGAAAGCCTCTGCAGCTGAACTGACTCCAAGCTTTCTTCCCCATGCCCCTCATTATACCTACTGTAGCTCATGAGCTTTTGCCTAAATGGGAACCCAGTCATTTGGGTAACTCAGCTTGTCCTCTCCCTCTTCCTCAGAAGGTAAATTTTGATAGCCAAGAGCTGCCCACTTAACTTGATGTTTACTGGATAGTTTCTTTCTTTTTCTTCCTCCCTCCCTCCTTTCTCCCTTCCTTCCATCCACAAAACCTTAAACCCAGTTCCCTCTGAAGTTCATAAACTGGACCACAATAGGTCCCTGCCCAAGCTCCACTTAATGACTGTATTTTGAGTCCTCCTGGCTTCGAGTGAATGCCAATGGTAACTGTTTCTCTTTGGAACAGCAGGGTCTGAGGGTCTTCCCCTTCCAGCCTGATTTTTCTTTTTTTCTAATTAAAGGGGCCATCCCTTGACTCACTTCTTAAATAGGCCTATTAGCTGAATGCATCTTACCTCACTATAAGTGAGTACCTAAAAAAGGCCTTACCCTAAAAGGGTCATCCTTATTTGTCATCCTGACAAATATCTGGTCAATGGATCTAGATAGCTCTGAAGGAGAAAGTGAGGCTGGTGACCTTGCACAGCCCTCTATCACTCAAATCAAAGTCAACTGCAAGTCATGGCATCATCTCCCTGAAGCCATGGTCCTCTTCGAAAACAAAGGACCAACACAAGCTCATACTGAGGGATTGAAAAGGGGGAGCTCTGAGGTGCCTTCTTCCCTCCTCCAGTAGGGCAGTCTTTGGTCAAACTAAGGTGTCTTTGCTTTAGGGCATTTCTGAGGACAACATTAACTAATGGAAAAATCTCATTGGTGGGAACCACTACACCAAAGAAATCACTGGAGGAAGTGTGATGATTATTGAAGGGATTGGTTTATCCATGATAGACTGTCTGATCTTATCTCTGACTTCAGGGAGTTTAGGCCCCAGTGGCAGGACCAGCTGAAACCTTAGATCAAAGCTATGCCTGCAAGCAAAAAGAGCAGAAATGGCCACATGCTAAAGGCCAAGAAGGATGTTCTTCCTTGCATTAGTCATGCCCTCCCAGGGTGGGGAGCAGAGTATCAGCTAGGTCCTGAAAAATAATACAATTTCTACCCTCTAGCAAAGGGTAAACAGCTCAACTCTGGTGTGTTGTGGTCTGGGGAAAGCCCTCTTAATCCTGGGTTGTGGCAGTCAGGGCTGATCTGGGTGAGGCCAGCACAAACAGACCACACACCTTGGTCAGCACCCCCAACAAACAGTCCAGGGCTCCTTAATGAACCTTCCCGAAGGTTTCCCCTGATTTAGACCCAGCCAAGTTCAAGGGTCTGCTGCCTGATGGACAGGAAGAAGGCTGTTGGGACTCAATTCCAGTTCTGCCCAGAGACAGAAGGCCTATCTCCTAAGATGCTTCTAGGTCCTCTCTGTCGGCAGTGCAGGGGCCGCAGCTTGGAGAGGTGCCAGAGTGTTAGTATTCTCCTGGCATCTCAGCCGTTCCCCTTGTGCCCCTGTCAGCGTCATAAATGCTGCTGCTGGCGGCTGAGGGTGATGACAAATGGATTGCATACACATACTGCCAGGCAGGAAAAACTAGGATGTAGCTGGTTGCAGATACCATTACTGGGTGAAGCCCAGCTAAGAGAATCACAGTCCTCAAGGGTTGGGTGGGGGTAGGGGTGGGTGCCCAACACAAGGAGTGCCACTCCCATGGGGAGACTGAGCAGGGAGATTTGGCTTCCCCCACTCCTTTTCTTTATTGCTTTTGCTCAGCTAATATACATTCTGTAACATGGATTGGGACTGAGAGACTCTGGGAGTAATTCTGCTTTGCTCTCCACTCCCGTCAATAAGCCTTATTCTCCGGCAGCTGGCACAGAGTCACAGAATATCAGAATTGGAAGGGGCCTTAGGGACCTTAAGGTTTGAGACCTCATTTTACAGATGGAGAACCTGATGCCCCAAGAGGAGAAGGGACCAACTCAAGGTCACAGGTTATCGACAGAATCAGAATTAAAACCTGTGTCTCCTGAGCCCCACTAGAGGGGTCTCAGGCCCTTCAAAGCTGTGAAACCACCACCTTGGGAGTCTGAAGGAAACAGGCTGTTCCCTTTTCTCTGAACTCTCCAGTCAGTACCTTCCTTAAAAAACAAAACAGAACAAAAACTAAAATAAAACAAAACCAAAAAACCCAACTTGATTCCATTTGAAAGAGAGGTAGAGTGCATAGAATTTAGGACCTGGAGTCAGGAAAACTAGAATTCGAACCCCACCTCAAACACTTGGAGAATCCCCTTTCCATCACACCTGCTATATTTAGCATGAAGTCTTTTCCCTGCAGTGAAAGCCTCCAACATTTCAGAGCTTGGACTTGTTTGCAGCTCAATTAATTAGAGCCTTGTGCTAATAATAACAATCATTAACAATAATACCAATAATAAAAATAAGCATTTATTTAGAACTTGAAGGTTAGCAAAACACTGTCCGCGTTGCTCTCATTTGTTCCTTACAACAACCCTGGGAGGTAGGAACTATTAGTCATCCTCATTTTACAGATGAGGAAACTGAGGCTGAAAGGTTAAATAAGTAGTGTCTGAGGCACAATTCGAACTTTGGTCTCCCTGACTCCAAGTCCAGATCTCTTACCCACTTGTCAGGCTGAAGGCCTGGAGTAGAGCTGATTAATGGCTCTCACTGAAGATGCAATTCAAAGTTCATTCAGGGTTTACAGACACAGGGTTGAGAATGTCCACCACCTTCATGTGTTAAAAGCGTGACAAGAAATCCTAAAATGGTATATGCTCTTAGGCTACATTCAGGTGTCTCTGAGTGTCCAGAACTAGGGAAGTGAAGTCTCTATTGCCCTTGGCCCTTGTCAGACCACATCTGCGTCATCATCCTCAGGTCCGGGTGCCACATTTATGAAAGGCACTGATAAGCTAGAGAACATTGGGAAGAAGGTGACCAGGGAGGAGAGAGGACTGGAAAATGTGCCATGTGATGAGCAGTCAGCTGAAGTAATCAGGGGTGTTGAGTTGAAGATAGAGATGGAACTTCACTATGAGAAAAGACAAGACTAGGAGCGGGAGGGGACATGTTAGCTGCCTTTAAGTATCTGAAAACTCTCCCACGTAAGGGGAAATGAAACTGTTCCTGCTTGGCTCTGGAGCACAGGTCCAGGAGTAATGAAGAGAAGTTAAAGGGAGGCTGATTTCTGTGATATTAGGGAAAACTTCCTCAATTAGAGCTGTTGAGAAATGGGATGGGCTATATCAGGATATCAGGAGGTGATGGTCCTTCCCCCAGCTCTCCAATAGGAGTCTTTTATCAAGGGCTCAAGGGCCACTGGTAGGGTAGTTTGTGGAAGGGATTCTGGGTCCAAGTTCCAGAAGGTCTATGTGGTTCCTCCCACATCCTGGGATTCTGTGATGTCTAAAGGATAATGCCTTAGATTCACAGTGGTAATGAATAGGGATGGGTGTGGGGAAAGAATCATTATATTTGGAAGAAACCCAAATAATAATTGCCAAAGAAAACTATTTCCCTTTACTTGTACAAGTTACTGTTTAGCCTGGAGTGTTGATGGAAACATCTTCCTCCCCAGTTGTAGTTCCTTGAATGTCAAGACAAGGAAATTTTAGAGCCTCACTATCAATGAGAGAGGCAGGTAGATAGATGGTTCTGTGGATCAAGTACTGGATTTGAAGTCTGGAAAGAAAGAGTTCAAATCCTGATGCAGACACTATCTAGCTGTTTGGCTCTGAGCAAATCAGTTAATCTCGTTAAACTCTAGTTTCTTCACTTAAATTGGGGATGATAATATCCCCCCAAGGTTGTTGTGAGGATTAAAGGAAATAACATATACAAAGTGCTTTGTGAACTTTAGAGCACTACACAAATGTTAGCTATTATTATTAATACTATAAGGGTAGCATTTAATGAGGTTGAGACTTGTTCTCCTCAACAGCTGTCATCCCTTACAATATGAACCATTCAGAACAATTCCCTGGCTTCTTCCTAATGCCCACAAAAGAGCACAGACCATCCAAGTCCTTCCCTAAGACACACAGATTGTACTTCTCTCCCTAAATCAGTCCCAGAGAAAGCAGATCTCAAGAGAGGCACATGCAAACAGGGTACACAAATAAGCAAGATCCAAAAATGCTTCCAGAAGAATTTGTCGCAATGCTATGCCATTTTCTCATGCCTAAGAAGCCAGAGTCTGTTGCAATAACTTGGGACAAGCAGCCAGATTCAGATCATCATCAGCAAAGAAATTCCTGACACTGGTTCTCATAGGCTAGACTCACCTAGGGCTGAGGACCAGCAGATGAGATGTCTCATCTGAAGTACTGCTGCTACTACTACCCTTCTAATGTGCTTTTGGCATTAAGCTTTCTTTGTCCTGGTACATTTGAAAGTCAACCCAGTTCATTACCCCCATCTATTGGCCCTGAATAACTGAGTTAACTGTATCTGGTAAACCAATAGCAAGTCAACAGAAAGCCTTGGGAAAGGGGTACTCTAAGTTCCAGGCTCTAAAATTCTAGGTCTCTAAGAGGAAAAAGCATTCAGTTTACTTATATCCCCCACAATTTCCTATATTTGAGACAAGTACTATTCAACCATGCATAAAATTTTTCCTCTTCCTTGGCAACTAAGTTCAAAGAAATTTTTATGGGTTTCTCCTGTCAAGAGAAATCCCTATTAGTCAAAGTCAATATGGATTCAAGATTCTCCACAATTTCCTATATTTGAGACCTATACCACTCAACACAGACATAGACACACACACACACACACACACACACACACACACACACACACACACACTCCCTTCCCTTGGCAACGAGGTCCAAAGGAACCTTTTGCAGGATTCTTCTGTCAAGAGAAAGTCCTATTGGTCAACTTGGATTCAAGGGAAAACATCCAGGAAGCACAGTGTTACTGACCTCTCTCTGCACCAACAAGGAGTGAAATCATTGGAACTGACCTTGTGGCATGCCCTTAGTTGCCTGGGTGCTCCATCAGGCAGTAGCAGAAGCCTGACACATGCTGAAGAGAACCATAGATGGGACTTTACTATGGGAAAAGTTGTCGCTCTGTGATATAGTAGTGAACATTCAAAGCACTCAGCTTCTGGAATGACAAGATACCTTTGGGTAAACTAGAGTCAATGGGAGTTGGGTAGGGAGAAGGACACCATGGCACAGCCTGTTGTAGTCAATACCTGACTAACCTGGAGGTAATGGTTGGAACATAAATAGAAGAGACTAGCCGAGAGGTTATCTGGAAGTTTGTGTTCATTGTCCTTTATATGTGCTCCCTTTCTTTTCCATGATACCCAAGAGCCAGACTTTCAAACCCTCCAAGTTTCGGCACATGTCTCCTTGTCTAAATGGAATCTCCTCCATCCATATCCCATAGTCTCTGTGCTCTGGGAAATTACAATTAGCTAATCTGATAAACTTGTACTAGTGAGAGAGAGCTTTGATTATTATCAATAAAACAGTAATAGCCGACATTGACAAGGTGCTTTAAGATTTGCCAACTATTGTATCAAGCACTGTCTAATTTGATCCTCAAGGCAATCCTATAAGGTAGACATTAGTACTGACCTCATCTTACAGATGAGAAAGCTGAGGTGTGGAAAATATCACAAAGCTAGAAGATGCTTGGGGTAGGGGTGGGGGGTTGAACCCAGATCTTGATTCTAAGGCCAGCACAGATATCTCCTGCCTTTAAGGAACACATCTACATCTTCAAAAGGTCTTCTGGAGACAGTGCCTTTGTTATTTCACAGGTGTGATTCTAATGGCAGAATCGAGAACCCACCAAGCAAGGGGTACAAAGGGCATTTGGGGTCAGGCCATGCCTCGCTCATCACACCACACAGGCAGCTTTGGAGGTGAGCAGGTTGGAGGTGGCCATCACCCTTCCTGTCCCCTCTGAAGTCATAGACAAGTGCTGGGGATCACTTTCTACCCTTGATGAAATGCCATGTCCTGTGGCCCTGAGAAAGGAAAAGAATGGCCCACAGAAGCCACCAGGCAGGCATTCAAAACAGCTCTTGCCTTATCCTTACTGAAAACTGTCCAGTCGAGCCTTATTTATAAGAAAGTCATTAGGCCCTTGGAAGATCTTGGCACACAGCTGTTATTTATTACGGTATCCATCCGCTAGTTAGAGCATAGGGACTGAGCTGGTATTTTCACGCTGGCAGTAGCAACAAGAAAAGCTCTTGCAGGGTCTTCAGAGATCTGGACACTTGCGTCTCCTGCCACCCAGATGCCACTCTTAATGAGATGAGGGGAAGGAGAAAAAGATGGCTCTCTCAAAGTCTCAGCATCCTCCAGCTGTCACATGTTTTTAAACACTGTTAAAGAGTACAATTGAAAATCCAGGATAAATAATAGGAAATCCAATTCAGCGTAGCCCAGTTTGAAGCAGCGAGACAGGGAGATATATAAAGGTCACCTCTGCTCCCTGGTTCCCATGACCAGCCTAGCACTCAGGACCCTTCATGGTTGGCTGCCACCCCACTTCTCTCCAGTTTTACCTGACATTGCTTTCCTCTGAGCACTCCATAATACCTTCCCCAAATCCTATCCAACCTTCAAGGCCTGGGTTAAGTTCCGTCTCCTCAAAGCCCATATTCATCTCTCCCTACAGCAGAATTTACTGTCTAAACCACTCACAGATGTGGCCTTGTATGGTGAATTTTCTTTTCAAGGGATGATTTCTCATCTTTCCCAGGATGTTAAGTTGGAGAGGGTACACCTCATGCCTCACCTTCAATGGCTCCCTATGGTCTCCAGAATAAAATGAAAACTCTTCATCTTGGCATTTAACTGACACAACCTACCTCTGTAGATGACTTCATATTGTTCTCCTTCCCACTGCCTATGTTCTGGCCAAACTGACTAACTGTTCCCTAAACTTGGCAGCCCAGCTCCCTGTGCCTTGGAGACTCAGTGCCATCCCAAGTCTAGAATGTACTCTCTATCCCTCAGAATCTTTCCCTTCCTTCAAAATTTAGCTCAGTTGACTTCTCCTCCACGAAGCCTTCCCTGATCCAATTTATTACTGCTTTCTCCCTATGTAAATTAACTTGTGCATACTTACCTTTGTAGTGTTGCAGAATGTAACTGATTTTTTTTTCACATCCTCTCCCCTCCTCACTCCCCACCCCCAGGTATATAGTTGAGCTGACTAGATACTCGGTTGATTGATGGAGGCTTTTGACCATGCAAGGCTCTTAATAAATGCTTATTGACTGACTGACCTATCATAGATGGGACACCACTCTTGGAGCTAGTAGGTAATGGCTACCTGTATCAAGTAAGGAAAAAAGAAAGATTCCCAAGGTGTCCCCCCCTACAACCATTTTCTTCTTTCCAGAATCAGTGAATTCCAAGATCTGAGCTATCAGGGACCTCAGAAGCCACCTAGCCCAACTTGTCTGTGCTTGAAAGAGAATTCGCTCCATAATATCCCAACAAAGGCTCATCCAGCTTTTGCAGGAGGACCTCCACTGCTAGAGAGCCCACTACCTCCTCAGACACTTCATTACACTCTTTGTTGTTCTTGTTAAGTCACTTCAGTCGTTTCTGACTCTTCATGACCCCTTTTGAGGTTTTCTCAGCAAAGATACAGGAGTGGTTTGCCATTTCCTCCTCCAGCTCATTTTACAGATAAGTAAACTGAGGCAAACAGGGTGAAGTGACTTACCCAGGATCACACAGCTAGGAAGTGTCTGAGGCCAGATTCAAACTCAGATAGAATAGTCTTTTGAAGTCCAGTCCCAGAACTCCATCCACTGAGCTACCTAGCTGTCCCATGACATTTTAGATGGCTTAAATTGCCAGGAACTGTGTTCTCCCATTAAGCATCTCTAGAATAGCCCTTCATAGCTTTTTGTTCAGCCCTGTGGGGCCAAGCAGAACAAGATCAATCTCCTTTCCTGATGTCAGTCTTCCTATATCCCATACTTGAGGATAACTGTCAAATCCCCTAGTCATCTGTTCTCCAGGCTAAATCTCCCTGGTTCTTTCAAAGGATCCTACTATGGCCTGAGTCTATAGTCCTCTACCTGTCCTCTACTTTGGCTTGTTAATTATATTCCCTCCCTCTTCTATAATCATTTGTTGCTTCTCCACCCCCACCCCCAAATCTCCAAGTTTGGGGGTAGGGGGAGTCATGCCTCCTGCCCCAAGAGAGGTTCAGGCTATACCATGCCCCTCAAACAAGTTAAGGCCTTTGCCTATTTTCCCCAGAGTATTGCATCTTCAGCCTAGTCACGTCCTTCAGTATCTCCATCCTGAGATTCCTCCTCTGGCTTGGTTTGCCCTCCCAGCAGCTGCTGAGCTGCTGCCCTCCAACCAAGATATTAACTAGGTAACTTCCTGACCACATGAGTTACTTAGGGAGTAGCCTGCCAAGACTGGTCACCATGGGGGCTCTTCAGAGCTGTCACAGAAGCCAAAGTCACCTCCACTGCCGCAGATGCCGGACACTGTCTGAGCTCTGGCTGCTGGCCCCAAAGTGCAAAATACAATTTCCTTTAATAATACTTCCTCATCTACTAGCATGTCCTCAGCCCATCAACTGGCTACTTTCAAACTCAAAATTCATTTCAGCTGCTTCTCCCAACCCAGGAGCCTAGTCACTTAATTCTGCAGCACAAATAAAACCTAATTTAACAATATTGAAGCATGGCTGTGGCATCCTTGTCAAGGGGCCAAATCCAAGCAAGGCCCTGCCTGCCTCTGTGCAGCAGATGCAGGATGGAGACCACTGCTGGCTGCCTCTTTCCCTCCCCCTCCCAGGGGACAAGAAAGCAGTTTTTTGTTATTTTTTTTCCTGGCCGTGCCATTTTTATTTCCCTTTGTTATTGTAATTTACATCTGTTTAGTCCTATGATTGCTCTTTATTACAAACCTCAGAAATCCTGTTAAACCATAATCCTTTAGAGGAACCTTACCAGGGGTATGAGACCTTACTTTGCGTTTCTAGGGCAGATAACCTTAGCTAGAGCCCAGACTCAGGCTAAGAAATCAGGAAAGTATGACATGGAGGGAGGCATTCCCTAAGGAATAGAGGCAAAGAACAGAATATAAGGGACCATAGAGGTTGTATTTGTCCTTCATTTTTTTAAATTTAATTTAATTTTTTGTTTTTTGCTTTTTGGAGGGAGGAAGGTAGGGCAATTGGGGTTAGGTGACCTGCCCAAGGTCACATGGTTAGTTTTATGTTAAGTGTCTGAGGCCACATTTGAACTCAGGTCCTCCTGACTCCAGGGCCAGTGCTCTATTCACTGTGCCACCTAGCCACTCCTGTCCTTCATTTTTGAGGAGGACCATGGCATCAGGGAAATGACTTGCAGTTGACTTTGACTTGAGTGAGGGAGGGCTGTGCAAGGTCACTAGCCTCACTTTCTCCTCCTAAGCCATATGGGTCCAGTGGTCAGATATTCATTAGGATGACTGGAGATGACCCAGGATAGAAAGAGAGACCTTGGCCCACAGAAACCAACTAGTCAAACACTATCATTCTACCAATTAAACTGAAATACCATGATTGCACAGGTCTATTCTCCAGTTCTGGTTCAGTCCCAAGGAGCAGAATGATTTGGTACAGCTAGAATATTGCAGGGCCACGAGATGGGGGAGGATCAGATGTAGAAACAGAGATTAGAGTTCTAAGGGGCTTTAGACAACATCTAGTCTGACTCCTTCAGTTTTCTAATGTGGAAAAAGTGAGGTGACTTGCCAAGATCACATGGGTCATTCTTAATAATAATTAATATTTAACAGCCAGCATCTATATACTCTTTAAGCTGGGCAAAGCACTTTACATATACTATCTCATTTAATCCTCAAAACAAACCTGCCAAACAGATATTATCGCTATAATTAACCCCATTTTACAGATGAGGAAGTCGAGAGATTAAGATTTACAAAACTAATGCTTCTTGAGGGAGGATTTGGACTCAGTTCTGAGGAACAAAGATGGGATTCTGAATCCAAACAAAGGGTTCTTTCCTCTGGGCACCACTGACACTAATGGAAGGCTCAACTTTGAGCTACCCCATTGGCTACTTCTCAGTAAATGAGCCATTTCATGGATGAAAAACTGGAGACACAGAGAAGTTCAAAGATTTCCTTCCTCATCACATAGCATAAGGGCAGAATGCCCATGGGGGGGTGCTGTCCTTTCCCTCCCAATTTAAAAAGTGCTCCTCAGGTTCCCAAGGACCCTTGCCTAGTTCAGCCCATGCCAGAAGGACATCCAGGAGTCATCTTCAGGCCTTGGCACTAGGAAAGCAGGCACTGCATTCCAAGCTCCCGGAATACGAGCCCTGCTTCCTTTCTTTAATTAAGAGAGGAAAAACCATCAGAGATTTCAATTTGATTTCCCCAACATTTGGCAGACTTATTGATCTTGTTATGAACTAAGGAATGAAAAAAAATTTTAATCTGCTGACGGCGGATTTGAATTTCATATTAAGTGGGTTTGTTAATTTGCAGACTGTTCCTACCAAAGGAATATGGGAAACATGCAAAGGAAAAGATGCTGCAACTGGGGGCAGAAGAATTCTGTTCGAGTCTCAGCTTTAACGCAAGCACACTTGGGCAAGGTATGTTCCACCTCTGAGCCTCAGTTTCCTTCTATCCTTCCTCACTTCCATAGACATTTCTGTAAGGCTCTATGAAGGGTCACAAAAGAAAGAAATTGACTTCTTTCCCTCAAGGAAGGAAGGAAACCTCTTCCACTTTCTCTAAATTCCATAATGGTTCATTTTGTTTCCTGGTTTCAAAACGGTGAGAAGGGATCACAAGCTTGTTGACTGACAATTCAGCAAAGATCATTCATTCGTTTACACAATCCATTGCCCTATGGGCTCCACTCAGAATTTCCTTAACTGAGTTCTGGCCTACCCAGGCCAAAGTTCCAGGACTAATCTATCACATTATAGACCAGGTATGATCTCATTGGTGGTTAATGAAATCACAGGTCCTTCCTGTATTCCTGTTTATGGTCAGCCATCGTCCAAGGTTCTGGAGTTGAAAACAACAAAATGTCAAACAATCTTGAACCTCAAGAAAATGACAATGGTGAGATATCCCTCCTTGAGGGCAGGAGCTGTTTTTTTTTTACCTTTCTTTGTATCTCTAGTGCTTAGCACCATACCTGGCACACAGTAGGTACTTAAAATAAATGCTACTTGACTAACTTTGAAATAAAACTCCAGGATAGTAATCAGTGGACCAGAATGGTGCTGGAACACTGCCCTAAAATAATCCAGTAAGCCCAAAACAAAAATGGTAGTCATATCCATGGTTCTTGGCATCCCTATGCTCCATCACTGGGACAGGATAATTTGGCGTGTGGAATTAAGGCTTTCTGGGGATGATTTAGGAAGCTATATTTTCTTATTATCTCTTGCTCCCTGGGATGAGAATTGCTACATGGACTCTCTTATCATTCTCCCTTGTGCCAGCCTCCTGAATAGGTGCTGAGCTTTATATCAGGGAAGACATGCCAATTTCATAGTACCCTCACCTCTTGTCCTTAACTTCTCTACCCCCTAAGTATGCCATTTGAATTACAGGTTCCTACTTCCTCACACCCCTACCCCATTTTATCTTCATTGCTACAATCAAAAGCCTTCCCTCTGCTGACACTGAGCTCTCCCCAACCTTTTAATTTTTTCAATTAACAAACATTTATTTTCTCTCCTTTGCATTCTCCTTCCCCCATTGAGGAAAAAAAAATTAACAAAAACCAAAAACCCTTGTGAAAATATACACAATCAGTTAGAACAAATTCTTGTACTAGCAATGTAAAAATGTATGTCTCCTGAATCGTGTATCCACCATCTGTCATTTTACATCCATTTTTAAGAATGGTTGTAGGTAAAGACATGCCCATTCCAACCCCACTCTCTACCCCCACTGTAATCTTAAATCATGTTTCAAAATGAAAGAGATTAGACTATGTACCCAATCTGTCAAGTGCTAGAAGGGACCTTCAAAATCACATTCTGTTAGGGATTCTTTGAAGGTATTGGTTGGATAAGATGGTCACGGATGTCCCTTTTAATGTGAATTCTGTGATTCTGAATCCAACTCCCTCTTTTTTACAAATGAGAAAACTGAGGCTTAAGGAGACTAAGGAGTGGGAACCTGTGGCCACATGTGGCCTTAAGGCCAAAGGATCCCCACCACTGGAAGTGATTCCCCAGAGGCAGATGGTTAGTGTCTGAGGCAAGATCTGAACCCAGCTCTTTCTGACTCCACATCCATTATTCTATCTATTACTTTCCCAAGGTAGTAAGTAGTTGGCCATGTTAAATAATGAACCCAGTCCTCTGACTCCAAATCTGGTGCTCACTCCATCTAATTTACTTACTCTGAATCTCTCTATTTCCATTCAATTTAATAAGCCTTCATGAATCACTTCCTGCTTTGGGGAGACTGTGCTAAAGCCTAGGTATTCACTAACATGCTGTGGCTATGGACTCAGTCCGGAGTGAATCATCACGCCCTTGAGAGCCTGGACAAGGGAGCACAGGCCTGGTAGGACTGGTCACCCACTGGCAATCTCCTTATCCCATCAAGTTCTTTGGATGAAGCCCACACATCTTTTCTGAGACACAAAACCAGCAAACACAGTGATCTGGCCTGGAAACCAATGCAGGGTGTCTGTCTGGAAATGCCCAGGAAGAGTTTTAATAAATCTATTCAGTAAGTATCAATTATCAATTTTGCCAGGAATACCACCTCTGAGAAAGGGAGGAAAGCAAGTCTGGCTCACTACAGCAGAAACAAATGTTATTGGAATGTGTGCAGGAACGTGTTTCTATAGAAACCCTGTAAGGCAGGGCAGAGCAGAGATCATGACCCCATTTTATACATGAGGAAACTGAGGTCCAGAGAAGTTTAGTGATTTGCCTTAGGCCACTCAGAAAGCTTGTGGTCCAGGGCGAGTCTTCTGAGACTCAATAACAGGCTCATTCCAGGACACCAGGCTATACCTCTAGCCCAGAATCAATGCCTTTGTCTGCCAAAGGTACTGGACAGCTCTGAGTCTGGACATCTTAAGCAATGGATTCCTCTAGGCCTGGGCTATCATTCCTTGTTAGGAGGCTGTTTGGAATGGAGCCCAGTCCTTGGCCTTGAGCAAGGGCCCTGTGAAATATAGGATTTTAGGACAGTTTCTAGCACACTGTCCACATGGGAACAGGCCTAACAAAGCCAGAGACAGAAATCTGAGTGGAGGAGGGGGAGATGTGGGGAAAGGGAGGGAGGGAGAGAGGGGGAGAGAAAGACAGGGAGAGAGAGGGAGAGAGACAGGGAGAGAGAGGGAGACTGGTAGAGTACATATCTATAGCCAAAAATGGGGAAGTTAGCAGTATGTGCCTTCGTTCTCCGACTCCTTCCCCCAGTTGTTGGGGTTCTCACTTTGCCCCCATCCCTTCCCCAGGCCATCCATTGGGTTGGCAGTACCTTACACTCCCACCAAAACTGGCATGGCCCTGGCACTCATCCCTCCTGCCACCACATGCTCATTACTGGTTGAAAATGGCTGTGCTAGCTTAGGAGGCTACCTGCCAAAGCAGGAATCCTTATTCTTTTTCATATCATGGAAAGTATAATGTAGTCTATAGTCCCCTTCTCAGGATGATGTTTTCAAATGGATAAGATATATAGATTACAAAGAAAACCAATTATATTGAAAAGTTATCAAAATATTAACAAAAAACAAACTGAAAGACCCTTTGAAATCTATTCACCGTCCATGTTGGGGTCCACTGACCCCAGGTAAGAACCCCAAGAGACCAGGAAGAGGAAGGTATGTCCCTGAGTCTCCATATGGAAGCTCCAGTTGGATATGAAGGATCTGGCCTTGGACCCTGAGGCTGCCCAGTCTTCATAACCCACACTAGTCCTCTCTTTCTCAGTTTTCTGGGAAAATCATGTTCTCTGACCCAGGGGAACCTCAGGCTCTGGGGTGGGGGGCTAAGGGTTTCCTCACCCAGAGAAACCCATGTCCTGGTTTCATCCAGATCCTCACTAGAACTATGGAGGAGCCAAGTTCCCTTTAGAATCGGAGACAAAAGTAGGGGAGCTTGGGACCGTCCTAACAGCCTGGAATAATTAGAGCTATAGCACTTTAGGATTTACAAAGGATTTTCTATGCATTATTTCATTTGGTCCTCACAACCAGGGATGAGGAGATGGGTACTATCACCCCCATTTTAGAGATGAGAATACTGAGGCTCAGATAGTACATGTGACTTACTTCCTATGGATCACAGCACTCTAAGAGTATATAAAGCATGATTCCAATGCAGTTATCACCGACTCAGATTCAGCACTCACTCCACTACTCCCCCAGCCCTTAGAGTGTATTCCCTCAAGGCATGGTAATTGTTTTCCCCTGAATTCCAGTCCTATTTCAAGCATTTATTAGCTCAGTAACCCTGGGCTAGTCCTTTAATCTTTCAGCATCAGTAAAATGGAGATCCTAATAATGGGGAGCATTTATGTGGGCCCTTTAAGGTTTACAAAGTGCTTTACAAACTGTATCTCATTTATCTTCACAACACCCGGGGAGGTAAGTACTATTATTATTATAGGCATTCCCATTGTACTGATGAAGAAACTGAGTCAGCAGCCACCTAGCTGCCTCAGGGACACTTAGGTTTACAATGTTGTTTGGTGAATGAAATGAGGTGCTGTTTGGAAAAGCATTTTTCAAACCTTAAGAAGCTATATAAATATTCGCCACTAGGATTATGACATTATTCTCTTCTCTGGTCCCTGAGGGAATCACCTTTTTCTTCCCAGTCCCTACTACCTCTCAATCTGGGAGACCTTCTTGGAGGAAAAGGCAGCAAGGGAGGGCAATAGCACTAAGGGTTTGCTTAGATAAGGGACCTACGAGCTCCTTTATGATAACCTCACCCTTGGTTTCCTGGGAGGAGTTGTCTAATTCTCTGCCTAGAAGAAGCTTTAGCTTTAATTAATTCCTTTAAATTAGCTGCTGCTTCTTTCTTTTTATTTTTTTTCTTCCAAAGCTCAAATGAACTGAAGGAAAAATGCCTCTGAGTAGGCGTGAGAGAAGATATAAAAATGTGTCAGAACTTAGTGGGTTCTATTTCCTCCCGTAGCAGAAAATTGTGTTTCCTCTTGTAGCAGAAAACACACACACACACACACACACACACACACAATGAAAGCCAATTGTTGCTCTACACACACACACACACACACACACACACACACACACAATATAATGAAAGCCAATTGTTGCTCTAAGTGGGTTAGAGTGAGGGGACTGGGTCAGGGGAATAATAGCGACAACTCCTGTTTCTAGAGCATTTTCAGGTTTGCAAAGCACTTCATTATAGTAATCCTATGAGGCAGGTACTGCAGTTGCAAATATTACTAGTCATGCAGCCAATAGAAATAGTTGTGGTAGAGTAGAAAAATCCAATAGATGGAAAGTCTGTGGCAGTCTCTTCTGCTTTATAGCTCATTCACCTTGGGCAAATCCTACCCTCAGTCAATACCATCTGAAAAGCTGGGTTTGGGGACAGGGAAAGGTAAGGATTGAACTGGATGATCCATCCAGTCCTTTCCAGTGCTAAAATTCTGACATTCTGGCCATCCATCCTCTACTTGGAAGTCTAATATTAGTAAAGAACAGAATAAGGTTTCATATTTAGGTCTCACAGTCCAGTGATCTTCTGGAATGGAAGTGAAGAGAGGACCTGAATTTCCATGCACCCTCTAGAGAACACCAGGTTCTACTTTTCAACAGGTCTGCACCAAACTGAGTCCATCAACATGGACTCCCCTGCTCTAGAAGAGTTTTGAGGCCGACAACTCCTCAAGGGACCCAATTGTCCTATTGTAAAGTTGGGAGTCATTGAATCAATTAGTTATCCCTGCCCCACTTAAAGTAAGTGCTGAGATACTACTGACAACTTTAACCAGGTGAAAGTATACCTTGATCAACCAATTAATCAAAAACTTCAGATGAATTATAAAAGTCCTTGAAAACCATCCTATAAACTCAAATGATATTGACAGGACGTTTTCACTGATTGGTTAAGAGATTTTGTTTCATATAAACATGAGTTGGTTCAGAAATCAAAAGATTTGGAGCAAGTGGCAAGTCAGGGGAGAGTATTTCATCCAAACCCCTGAGAAGGAATCAATTGGGAGGCAGAGAGAACAACTGGGTTTCCCACCACCACCACCACTATCACCACCTGGGTCAGAGGGTTTTCCATTGGTATCCTAGTAGAATCCTAGAGCATAAATGGCTGTCATCCATCTATGGGAGACAAGAATAGACTAAACTCAGTTAGGAAAGGTAGATTCAAAGCTCTACAAGGAGCGCCAAATAAAAGCTACACCATACCTAAGGGGAATTTCATCAGTCTCCAACAAATAAGAGAAAAGATCTTCAAGCAACTAAGAGCTTTGACATATGAACCCTCTAAGCTCAAGCCCACTTTCTCCTACACCTTGTACATACTTATGTATATACATATACATATACATATACATACACATACACATACACATACACATACACATACACACACATACTTGTGTATTAGATACTTTAGGAAGAATGTTTTGTACCAGCTAAACCTTTGTAGTAAAGAATAATACCACAATAATCATCACTAAAAGTTAATCATATCTGAATGGATAATTAATACCAATTGATAACTATATGAAGAAAGTATAGCAGTGGTGGTACATGAACTATATAATTATAAAGATGACCCTCAATGTCTCAGGGCTAACCTTAGAGCTCTATGGGGATATAGTAGCCACACTGGGCACCCAGCTCATTAGTGACAGCAGAAGTTGGGATAGCGGCTCCAGGGCATGTTCTGGTCCATAAAGGAACTAAGGAATCAGTGAATGTCTCAAAGCTTGCTTGTGCTGTCTCTTAGAGTTCTTTTTGCTCTTCTTTCAGCCTCCTTGTTCTTGGGATGGGGACAGAAGCGGGGGGCGGGAAGCATGCACAGGAGGGATCAGTTGCCTTTAACTGAGAATAAAAACGCGGGCACAATTCATGGTGGCCTGTCCTACCATATAGATTCTAGAAGATACAGACATGATTTCAAAATGTCCATTAAACTCTTCTCACAATAGAGAGGTGGGACACTATTCAGGAAGAACACTATTTTCTCAGATGTGGTCATTGTATTGGATGTTTCTGCTTACTTATTAATCTTTGTTACGGGGGAGGATTCAATCTGGATTGGGGCAAAGTTTTTATTCCTCCCAGAATCCTGTCATGTAAAGACAACATGTATCAATTAAGCATTTTTTAAAATTAAAAAAATATTTTGTTCATGAATAGATGTAACCACCTCCCTCCCTTACCTGAAGAGGTGGGGACCTCTGGATGTGTAATGTTGTATACTCTGTCAGACTGATGTGCAGGTTGATTTTGCTGGACTGATTTTTTTTCTCTCTTTTAAAAGTCATTGTCATTGATTAAAAAATCATCTACAAGAATAGCTCCTTGGTTAAGGAGGGAGGATGTATTCAGATATTAAGGTAATGTAAAAAACAATGATCAGTATCAATAAAAATAGAGAGGGATAAGGGAAGGGATAGGAACTGACTCTGAATATATCTTCTGAATAGGAACCACTCTGAACATATCTTCTTTAGCACTGGGCACAATGTTCTACATGCAGAGGGCACTCAATAAATATTTGCTCATTTTGTTGTATCACTACCTCTGCTGATAGAAAGAGATTCTCAAAGTTAGCAGCAGCACCCAACAAGCATATCAGACCTAGCACCTATGAAGGAGGGCCACTGGATTATGGAGTCAACTGTTCTGGAGCCTGGGCCTTGCCAGGAGCAAGATATGATATAAATGGGGAGGCTAGGTGGCACAGTGAATAGAGCACTGGCCCTGGATTCAGGAGGACCTGAGTTCAAATCCATCCTCAGACACTTCACACACACACACACACACACACACACACACACACACACACACACACACTAGCCATGTGACCTTGGGCAAGTCACTTAACCCCAATTGCCCTCCAAAAAGCAAAAAAAAAAAAAAAAAAAGATATGATATAAACCAGTTGGTTATCCACCTGATTTCTACCTCACAGAAGAAAAAACAGAAAAGACATCCTGTGGAGGAACCCAGGTGGGTGGTCAATGGAAGAAAGGTCTTCCATGCCATGTTCAGAAACTACAAAAAAGGTTAAAGTGGTCATCTACAGTACCAAGACAATATGGCAGAGTTAGAAGAAGAAGAGGGAGGATACTTTCTTTAGTTCACAATCCAAAGATTGTCCTTGAAAAAACTCTATATTACCAAAGAGTTTAGGAGTGCTTAGGAGGGAGAGTGGTGAGCACTGGGAACCAGCATGTGTTCACTAAGAACAAGTAACACCAAACTAAGCTTCTTTCCTTTGATGAAAGGGCTGGATGATCAAGGGAATGCCACATAAATAAAGTATATCTGTATACCAGTGAGGTATCTAACAAAGTTCCTGCTGATATTTTTGTCAACAGAATAGAAAAATATAGGTCGTACTGATGGCATAATTGGATAGGTTTATAATTGACTTAATAGCTATACCCAGGGAGTGTGAATGCTGTGTCTGATCTGCATGTAGAGAGTTCTCTAGCTATCAGAAGCCCTTGGAATGGGCACACCCTCAAGCATTAGAGGAAAACATTCATGAGAAAGCTGCAGGCATTTAATTGAGATTGAAGACATTCAATCACTGGTAAGTTTCTGATATATACATATATACATATACATATACATATATACATATATACACACACAGAGTTCTAGTTTCTGGGAAGATTGATTATCAAAATGTCTGACCAGTTATGGAAGCATTTTCCCTAGGGTACACCTGGGAATATATCTCTTAGGCTGAATTAAGACAGGTTAGTGTCCAAGAAGAAGCCTGCAATTGTCTTTTTGTACCCTACGATGGTTAAACTTCATTTAGAATTATATGATCAGTACTGGTTACCACATTTTAAGGAGAACACTGATAAACTAGAAATAGCAATAACAACAAAATAATAACAATAACTAGTATTTATGTAGTGTTTTCAGGTTTACATGTATTATCTCATTTGGTGCTCATAACATGTGGAGGCTGCTAATATTATCCTTGTTTTATAGTGAGAAAACTGAAGCAGAGGATAGTTGACTTGCCTGGGGTCACACAGTAAGTGTCTAGAGCAGAATTTGAACTCACACCTTCCTGACTCCATGTCCAACTTGATCACCTAGCTGCATTCTAGATTCACTATATGATCATGGAATCTTAGAGCTAGAAGGTGCCTTACAGAGTATCTCATCCAACATGTTCAGACTTCCTTCTGAAACATCCCCTACAAGTGAGCACCTTGCTTGAAGAACTCCAAAGAAAAGAGACTCACTGGGTCTAGTGGCAGCCCATTCTGTCTTTGGACAGCTCAAACTGGACAGCTCAAGGGTCTACTTGAGCCAAGAGCTTATTGTTAAATTTCCAGTGTGAGCATTTACATCTCAGAAATCAGCAAATGCTACAAATTGGAGCTGGATTTATTATTTTGATTGTATGGATTTAAGAAAGTGATGGAGAAAATACTAATAATGCACATTAAACTTAAAAGTATGTCCTGTGTACATTTTCCCCAACAGAGCTAGTTAAATATTCACCAGCACAATCCTGGCTATAATCCTTGGAATCCATTTTTGCATATGTTGAACCAAAATCAACCTTTCCACAACTTTCCTACCATTCTTACTCATTCCACCCTCTAGGGCCAAACAGTAAATCTACTACATTTTCCCCCTATAAAATACATAGCTTGTGTTCATTTAAGTCTTTTTTTCTATGAGGAAAATACCCTAGTTCCTTTAATCAGTCCTGAAATGGCAAGATCAAATGAGATAATGTATGTAAAGTTCTTCATAAACTTAAAATGCTAAAGAAATATGGGCCATTATTAGAATCTCAAAGTATTTACTTCCCTGGCCACCCTTCTCTGCACTTTCCCCAACTTCTTATGTAACTCTGCTGGGGTAGCAGGTATTAAGTGGGACAGTTACTCCCCTAGTCTTTTCTTCAGGTAGTTCTGATTGTATCAGGGCTTTTTGGTGCCCGTGTCATATTGTTGGTGCCATTAAACTCCCCAGAATTCAAGCCTTAACCATGCCTCTCCCATCTTGTATTTGGAAAACTGATTTTTTGAATCCCAAGTGAAGAGCCTTATGTTCATCCCTTTACAATTTTTCTTATTCAATTTGGCCCATTGTTCTAGCTCATAGAGATCTTTTTAGAACCAAACTTTGTCACCCAATAATTTACTTGTTCCTCTAAATTTCATCTTTATCTGCAAATCTGACAAGTGTGCCATTTATGCTTTCATCAAAGTCATTGATAAAAATGTTTAACACAAGAGAAGTGGAGGAAAAATTAGAAAGAGAAATGAGAAGGATGCAGGAAAAGTATGAAATGAGGGTCAACAGCCTGACTGAGGAAAACAACACCTTAAAAAATAGACTAGCTCAAATGGCAAAGGAGGCCCAAAGGGCATTGAGGAGAAGAATGCCTTAAAAAGTCGAATTTGCCAGATGGAAAAAGAATCTCAAAAGTTCACTGAGGAGATTCATTCCTTCAGAGTTAGACTGGAGCAAATGGAAGCTAGTGACTTTATGAGAAATCAAGATGCTGTTAAGCAGATCCAAACAAACCAAAGATTAGAAGGGGATGTGAAATATCTCATGGGAAAAACCACTGACCTGGAGAATAGATCCAGGAGAGACAATTTAAAAATTATTGGACTACCTGAAAGCCATGATCAAGGAAAGAACCTAGAAATCACCCTTCAAGAAATTCTCAAGGAAAACTGCCCTGATGTTTTAGATCCAGAGGGCAAAATAGAGGTTGAAAGAATCCACCGATCACCTCCTGAAAAAGATCCCAAAAAGAAAACTCCCAGGAATATTATAGCCAGGTTCCAGAATCCCCAGATCAAGGAGAAAATACTACAAGCAGCCAGGAAGAAACAATTTCAATATTGTGGAAACACAATCAGAATAGCCCAGGACCTGGCAGCTTCTACACTGAGGGATCGAAGGGCATGGAATATGATATTCCAGAGGGCAAAAGAACTGGGAATGAACCCAAGGGTCACCTACCCAGCAAAACTGAGTATTTTGTTTCAGGGGAAAATATGGTCATTCAGTGGAATAGAGGACTTTCAAGCATTCTTGAGGAAAAAACCAGAATTGAATAGAAAATTTGACATCCAGACACAAGAAGTAAGAGATGCCTGAGAAGGTAATCAGGGAAAAGAAATCAAAAGGAACTTATCAAAGTTGAACTATTTACATTCCTATATGGAAAAGCAATATCTGTGACTGATGATATCTTTCTCACTATGAAAATAATGGAAGAAGGGGGTGTGGTCATATGAATACATATGTGAATGTGTGTGTATATGGTTACAGTTATATATGGATAGAGGGCATAGGTTGATTTTGTTGGGAAGGGAGAGTACTCAAGGGATGAAATTATGAGGTGAGAGAGGAAAGTGGCAAGAGGAGATGGGGAGAGACATGGTAGGGTAAACTATCTCATGTAGGGAAGTGGGTGCAAAGGAGGGGGAGAATAAGGAAGGCTAAAAAGGCAAAACCACATTCACATTGAATTTGGTTCAGGGAGAAAATGACATACATACTAAATGGGATATCTCAACCTGCAGCAGGATAGGGGGAAGGGGGATGAGAGGAGGGATGATGGATGGGAGGGCATCCTTGGGGTGAGGGGAGGTTGGAAGTACCCACTATAGAAGAGGGACAGGATCATGTAGGGAATGGACCAGGTGGGGGGTGGGATGAGTGGGAGGGAATTATAAGCAGCCTTGAACAATATATCTACTATGATAATGTTTTGCATAGCTAGACATGTACAACATATACTGAATTACTTATCTCCCCAGAGGGAATGGGTGACAAGGGAGGAAGGAAATGGATCTGAAATTCGAGGTCTTAACATTAAATGTTTCAAATATATATAAATACTATTATTAATACTCTTTTGCTTGTAATTGGGAGATAAGATGTGCAGGCATTGGGACACAAAGATTCATCTTCCTCTAATGGAAAAGTCGATGGGGTATGGGAGAAGGTATGGGAGAGAGCAGATTGGAGGAAGCGATATCTTGTGGGACTGCTATTCTGGGAGGTTGGGTAGGGGAATAATGGGGGGAAAATGATTGTAACTCAAAATCTGGCGGAAATGAATGATGTAAAACAGAAGTTAATAAAG